>CAUYON010021123.1:0-15895 GCA_963573935.1 Arctocebus calabarensis
GAGCAGAGAGATCTGCAGTTATTCTAATATTCTTCCCTTTGTAAGTAAAGGATTTCTTGCGTCTGGCTGCTTTCAGAATCTTTTCCTTCTTGTTAACTTTAGTGAAATTAACTATTCTGTGCCTGGGGGATGTCTTATTCAGGTTGAGTCATGCTGCGGTTCTGAAACTGTCTGCTATCTGAATTTCAGAGTCTCTAGGTATGTCTGGAAAATTCTCTTTCATAATCTCAAGAAGAAGGGACACTGTCTTGTGAAGCCAGTTCACCACTTTTAGGTATCCCTATAAGACGAATATTGGTTTTCTTAGAGTTATCCTAGAGATCTCTGAGAGAATGATCTGTTTTTGCCTTCCATTTCCCCACCTCTGTGAGCATTTGGGAGTATTCGAAGTCTCTGTCTTCAGTGCCAGAAATCCTTTCCTCTGCTTATTATATTCTGTTACTGAGGGCTTCCACAAGTTAAGTATGATGTGCCTGGGGGATGTCTTATTCGGGTTGAGTCGCGCTGGGGTTCTGAAACTGTCTACTATCTGAATTTCAGAGTCTCTAGGTACGTCTGGTAAATTCTCTTTCATAATCTCAAGAAGAAGGGACTCTGTGTATTGTGAAGCCAGTTCACCGCTTTCAGGTATCCCTATAAGACGAATGTTGGTTTTCTTTGAGTTATCCTAGAGATCTCTGAGAGAATGATCCGTTTTTGCCTTCCATTTCCCTACCTCTGTGAGCATTTGGGAGCGTTCGAAGTCTCTGTCTTCAGTGTCAGAAATCCTTTCCTCTGCTTATTCTATTCTGTTACTGAGGGCTTCCACTGTATTTCTCAGATCTTTGAGGGCTGCAGCTTCTTGTCTCAATGTGTCAAAATCTTTGATCATTTTGTGTTTGAATTGGTTGAATTCGTGAGACATCTTCTGAATCACTTCTACAATTTCTACCTCCATCTTAGTTTCCATTATTGTTGATCTTGTTTGCAACCCATATTCTAAATTCGATTTCAGACATCCTAGCTATCTGTTTGTGGATGAGATCCTCTGGATTGGATGGTTTGTCATTCTTTGGGGGAGTTGCACTGTTCTGTTTATTCATGTTGCCAGCGTTTTTACACTGATTCTGCCCCATGATTGTTTTTCAGTGTTTAGCTAGATGAGCAGATCAAGTGAAATTGGATTGGAAACATCTACGGTTGTGGTTGACCAGCACTCCACCTAGGAACTTGGACTGGTGGCTTCAGCTTTTCCTCTACATTTTTGCAAAGAACCTGTACAGTACTACAGTCTGTGACTGTAGAGGCCTACTTAGTGTAGTGGGGGTAGGTGGCTCTGTCTTGTATCCAGCTGATTTCTGTCAAATCCTAGTAAATCAGTAACCCTGGGGTGCAGTCTCAGGTTCAGTGAAATACGAGCAACTAGGACATCCCTTCTCCCACCAGTAGTATCCGGAAAAGGACAATCAAACCTTCCCACTAAAGGAAAACCAGGGACCCACTTTGGAGAGTCCTCGGATAATTTGTACAGTTCAAGATTTCCAGACCTGGCTTGGTGCCTGTGGCTCCATGGGCTAAGGCACCAACCACATACACTTGAGCTTGCAGGTTTGAATCCAGCCTGGGCCCCCCCATACAACAATGACGTTTACAACCAAAAAATGGCTGGCTGTTGTGGTGGGCACCTGTAGTCCCAGCTGCTTGGGAGACAGGAGGTAGGAGACTCGCTTGAGCCCAGGAATTGGAGGTTGCTGTGAGCTGTGATGCCAAAGCACTCTATCCAGGGTGACAGCTTAAGGCTCTTTCAAAAAAAAAAAAAAAAAAAAAAAAACAACAACAAAAATACAGCAAAGATTAAAAAGAATAATTAGACATCAAAGGCACAGAGCCACTCACCTGGTAGTTACAACAATCTAGGCATGAGACCAGGGGTACCAAAGTTCTCCTCAAGCAAGTATTCAATATTACAGCTAGGATTATGAAATTCCAAGGACCTTGATATAAGAGGATGCTTTTTAAGGGGTATAACTTTGAAAAGCTATCAGAATGATAATCCTTAGAAGTGAGGTATTGATTCTACAGGGTGGCTGTGACAGTTAACACCCACCCCACCCCATGCTACCGACAATACCAAAACATTTAGGGAATCAAAATAGTCCCCTAATAGTTCACCAAAACCAAGATGGCTCCCTTAATAAGTCCGCTTTGCCTTTCCAACCAGCTGGATGGTGCCTATGATGATGGCTTTATTTTCAATGGGGTGGGTTTTGTTGGGTTTGTGATTGGCTCCCTGGTTGCTAAGAAAATGGTTGCCTTGGTTTTTCAGAATTAAGGGCCACAGCAAATGCCACGTGGGAGTCTGTGTGGGAAAGGGAGTCTGTGAAGAAAATTTGCTTTGGCTTCTTCCTCATAGAACTCTCTCCCTTCCTGAGGCAAATTTAGTTTTCTTCCCCAAAAAAGAAACTGAAAAGGTTCTCTTATTTCCATAAATTCTTATAGTACATATTTGGAAATTTAGTTCCGTTCCTTTTTTAATCCCCTCCCTTCTCCAAATGTCTGCTGCCCGCTGGCACGTGGAGGTTGAAGCCATGACTGTTCACATTCCTGACAGTTGACACTGTAATGTTTTACAATGATCTAGGTTTCTAGTTTTGCCAGACAGCAAAGAAGAGTTTTCTTTTTCTTTTTTTTTTTTTTTTTAGACAGAGTTTCACTTTGTCACCCTTGGTACAGTGGCGTGGCGTCACAGCTCACAGCAACCTCAAACTCTTGGGCTGAAGCAATTCTTTTGCCTAAGCCTCCCAGTAGCTGAGACTACAGGCACCTGCCACAATACCTGGCTATTTTTTTGTTGTTGTTGCGATTGTCAGTGTTGTTTAGCTGGCCCAGGCCAGGTGCAAACCCGCCAGCCTGGTTGTATGTAGCTGGTGCCCTAACCATTGGGCTACGGGTGCCAAGCTGAAAGAAGAGTTTTCCTACCCTATGGGGCACCAAGAAGATTCTCACAGGGACAACAGCTATCTCTGATCTGCATTCACTGGGAAGGGAAGAGCCTTTTCACTCCCATAGAAGGTAACACGATATGGAGCTGTAGGAGCTAGACAGGATCATTAGTGAATAAGAGGGTTTAGAAAGGGACTTGCAACTCTGCACATTGGTACTTAGCCCCATATGCCTGAAATGGCTAAGTACTTGATCTGCAGGAATAGGTTAACACATGTGGTTGAGATGTCCAAAGGTCTGTCAGGGTGCCCTTACTTTGCTTCTGGACATTTCATGGGTGGGCTTCTAGACAAGCCCAGGGTGGGCTTTGGTAGGCCATGAGATTTCTGAAGGCAGGAGCTTCTTTCAATTCAATTCAATAACCTGTACGCTCCTACCATGTACTGGGCACGGGGACACGCTGCTGAAGATGACCCTCTACCCTTACTAAGCTTATGCTGCACAGGCAAGGCAGAACAAGACAGTGATTGTCCTGACACTCCACACTCTTGGCTATATAACAGAATAAATAGGCCAGTGGGATGCCAGTTACTGGGGAAGCTGAGGCTACAGAGAGTTATGATCAGGCCACTGCACTCCAGCCTGGGTGACAGAGTGAGATCCTGTCTCTAAAAAATAATAAGAAGAAAAAGAATAAATTGTGGCAGCAAGAGCTGTGGCCAGTTACCTGCAGGGGAGCTTTGGAAACTGTTTTACCTGAGAATCAACAACAATGCCAAGTACCATCACTGCCTCCTCATTCTTACTTGGCCAACTATCCCTCTGCCACAGCTTTGCTGCTTTGAGAAGTGAGGTTACACTACTCTGCCTGCACCCAGCCTCCGAAACATCCACAGAGCTTATGGCTCCACTAGTGGCGAACTCTGATGAATTTGCTGGATGCTTCTAAGCATGTCTGCAAGAAGAGGGGGTAAGACAGTGCAGGCAGGGTGTTCTTATTGTGGACAGGATTCTGGAATTCACTGTGGTTTCTAAATCATTAGGTAGGCATGAGTCTGCTTTTTTGGTTTTAAATAATAATTATTTTAATCTTTAAGTTAAAATAATGTCCAAGTTTTCTAACTGAAAAGTCTAGGGAGCAGGAACAATTATTCAGTCAATTATTGTTGTAAGAGGCATTAAATATAGAGAAGGCAATGGTTAAACAGGCATGGATCTTTTATTCCTTCTTTTATTATTCAGGTCCAACCATTTATCACTCTTTGCCTACAGCAGTTCTGTCCTATCAGCTGTGACAAAGTGGCCAAACGCAAGGCAAGAGGAGAGGAGGAAAATGAGAGCAAAAAATGGCAAGATCTGGAATGGTTTCTACTCAGCAACACAACCACAGCTATCTCTCTAATCCCTGAGCTATCCTCACAGTTATTTTTTACAAAATGTGTGTGATGGTCAGTGAAGGGTAGAGAATGAATACAGCAGGACACAAAAAGGGAGGAGAGGAAGAAAAGGGACAAAAGTCTAAGTGCCCTAAAGGAGCCCTGCACCACAACACTCCCTCCAGCACTTCAAGCACAGCACAAGTTTTTTAGTTTGACAAACTCTGTGCATCTACTTTTGCTAGAAACTGTGCTAGGCCACTACAGCAATCAATAAATAATTGCTGCACTACATTGATGATGTTCCTGTTCTGACACCTCTACTACTAATAAAATGTGCTTGTTGCTTGCAATAGATACTCAGAGAATCCTATCTTGTTCTCCAAGTGAATAATAAAATTAGCCAAAGTTTGTAAGCTCATGTTCCTTTGCTCGGAATTGTTATCGCATCTATAGTTATTTGCCTGCAATCTCAAAGTAGAAGCTGCAAAGCTTACAAGGTGTTCTATCAGACAATGATCTCAAAGGTAATTAAAGAAAACAAAAATAAACAGGTTGTTCAGGCAGCTGAAAGCAGTTCAATATTTTTTTTACTTGATACATACACAAGATTAGTCTAGTTATGGTGTAACTCCTTGCAAGTATGTGGGGAAGTAAACACTCTCAGGCAGTTCTTTTCTAAGGATTCTCCCTCCACGGCAACCTCCTCCCCAACACCCCCCATACCCCCACACACACATACGCACACAACAGAAGTGGCCATAAATGACTCAAAAAATAACTTGTCCCAAGGACATCCGGATATTTTGAGTTTTCCTATCTCAGGTTAAGCCTGAGTGTCTGAATTCTGAAGAACAGCAATCTGAGGCTTCAAAAGTAGCCTGGATCTAGATGGGTCAACTCAGCTAAATCAACGTGAATCAAATGACGACCATACACGCAAAATCAGTCAGAATCTTGTGAGAGAAAACCTGTCACTGAATTTACCTACAGAGAGAGCCTCAGATGCTGACCACAACTGGGGACTACGATCTAATGGAAAACATTCCTCAGCATGCCAGAGGAACCACCTAATACAGAGAATCCAGGCCCTGATGGCGACTTTACTGCAGACAGGCTAGGATTCGATATTGGCTGCTCTTTCCCTGTGGCACAGAGCGCCTGAAGGAAGAAGGGCTTCAGCTTATCCAGTCACACATCAAATATATTTATGGATATGTGGGGGTGTTTGAAGAGAGACAGAATTAGGTGCAATCAAAATGCACAGTACATTCTTCCTTAAGGGAAAACTAAAAGGGCTGTAAGTAGTTAAAAAGGAAAAGCAGAAGATATGTTTTGGGGTCAAGGCCATGAGGAGGATTCCACATTTTATGTCTCTGGAGTTCTTCAGCCAACGTACCTTTGTGTCTTACAATACCTCACTGGCTGTCCAAGATGACAATTATAGAGGCTCACTGAGCTCCTCTAGCTTACGTGTGTGACTCCTTTCACACTGCTTACTGGTCTATGTACAATGCTGGCAGCAGGTATCAAGTCCTTATTCGATTCTCTGCATGTGGACTTGGGAAGAGAATTTGCAGTCCTGGTTTCTGAAACTAGTAGGCTCTATTCCTAAAGCTCAGAGACAGTTTTAACAAAACTCAGACCAGGGTACAGGGATTATACTTAGCATCCACACTCGGTATTTGTATTCCAGCAGTTTGGAGTGACATCATGGGGCACATACCTTCCACCAGCGTATTTGTAACAACACTCATTATACTGTTGATTCTGTCCTTCCGCCCATAGGACGCCAGTTGGTCCATGGAAACTAAAAGGGATCCAGGGCCTTTCTTCTTAATTTCCACCTCAGTTGTAGCCTAAAAAATAAAAAATAAAAAAATAACAAATAGGGTGAGAAAAGTCTTATAAACACAAAGCTCGTCCTTACTGGGAAGATAGCCCAGAATGCGGTCTTCCTTATATTTTTGTACTTTAATTCTATAGTACTTTTCTCTTCAAGATACACAATGAAACAGACTGGCCATGAATTGGCCTTAGTTCTACAAGTGATAAGACCAAGTCATTTAATCTGGTTGAGACTCAAACACCACACCTGGTTAATTCCAAACATAGAGCAGAAAGACCAGATTCCTTTAGTGATACAGACACCAGCAGCAGAACCTGAGTTTTCTTGTCCTAATCTCATACCTACAGCTTTTTTTTGAGACAGAGCCTCAAGCTTTCACCCTGGAGAGAGTCCCGTGGCATCAGAGCTCACAGCAACCCCCAATTCCTGGGCTCAGGCGAGTCTCCTGCCTCTGCCTCCCAAGTAGCTGGGACTACAGGTGCCCACCACAATGCCTGGCCATTTTTTGGTTGCAGCTGTCATTGTCGTTTGGCGGGCCCGGGCTGGATTCGAACCCACCAGCTCAGGTGTATGTGGCTGGCGCCTTAGCCCATTGAGCCACAGGCGCTGAGCCATACCTACAGCTTTTGGCTAGAATTGGTCCAAAGGATAAAATAAGTCAAATTCACCTCTATTTGAAATTTTAGAAGGCCAAGTCCATGATCACATTGAGTGTTTCTTTCCTATGTAAAAGCACTGTCACTCTAATAAACTGCCCCTTCCAAATGCCAAACCTGGACCTAACTGAACATCAGTACACTGAACTTCTACCCCACGTCTCCTCCAAGACACTATAAGAAGTATAGTCAGATTTTGCTACGTTAAATAAACATACTGTATCATAGTATGTTTATCTTGCCCTCTTTCTATTAATCTGCAATGATCAAATTCCTAATATAATAAAAATGTCAGAAAACATCAGTAGTTTTTTAAAAAATAATATTTATTAAAAATATTGTTACAGGCCCAACCCTGGGTAATAAGTGGTATAATAGATTATAGCAAAAGGTCTCTTAATGTCCCTTACTTATGATCTTTGGGAGTATTCTACGTTAGACTGGTATTAATGGAGTCACTTAAAACCTTGCTCTCTATAACCATATTGCCCACTGTGCCATGTAACCCATGTAAATGTGACTGCTCCTTCCACAGGGAGGTAAGTCGGCAGAGACAGTCACCACCCTGAGAGGACATTTGTACAGTGCTCAAGAAGTACATGGCTGCTCAACACCAGGATGATTCAAACTCTGGAGAGGAAACAATTACCTCTGGAGAACCACTTCAAAAAGCCCTCCTGTCCTTCTATATGTCTAGATTTGAAGGACTGAACAGAAGTTCCTGGCAGACTGTAAGATTTGTCTTATCAAAGCGTTTCATCAGACTGTTCCACTGATTCAGACATTTGGTTCACCTGCAGGTCTTGACTGTTTTGTTTGTTTGGCAGAGATATAGAAGAAGTGAAAGGAAAATTAACTAATTTTCTTGGGAATTTCTGGTTACATTATTATACAAACATCTGTGTATATAAGGATGACCTATTAACCATTATTTCAGATCATAAGATATATTTCTTTGAGGAGCTATTTAAGCTACAATTCCCAGCCAAATTTATTCATGACAATTCATAAATCACATTAAACTATTACATCTGAAAAATGATAGTCATTTAAAAACACAGGAGGGCCCCATACAATAGACATTTATTTCTGCCACTGTACTGGTCCTAGATTTTTAGAACAGACTGTCACTTGATAATTCTTATTTGAAAGCTAAAATAATTTTTAGCTTGGGTTTAGCAAATCTACATAAATTAAAGTAAACTATGGCAGAAATATGTAGGGACAACTTCTATAATATCAAAATTTATTCTATAACTTTTTTTTTTTTTTTTTTGAGACAGAGCCTCAAGCTGTCACCCTGGACAGAGTGCCGTGGCATCACAGCTCACAGTAACCTCCAATTCCTGGGCTCAAGCAAGTCTCTTGCCTCTTTCTCCCAAGAAGCTGGGACTATAGGCGCCTGCCACAATGCTCGGCCATTTTTTATTTGGTTGCAGCCGTCATTGTTGTTTGGCCAGCCAGGCTGGATTTGAACCCGCCAGCTCAGGTATACATGGCTGGTGCCTTAGCCCGTTGAGCCACAGGCGCCGAGCCTCTATAACTTTTTTATTATAGAACATAGTTTAATTTTCAAAGAAGAAAAGAATAAAAGACATCAAGAAATAAAAATTTCAGGCAGGGCGTGGTGGCTCATGCCTGTTAGCCTAGAACTCTGGGGGGCCAAGGCAGGTGGATTGTTTGAGCTCAGGAGTTCATGACCAGCTTGAGCAAACGTGAGACACTGTTGCTACTAAAAATAGAAAAAAAACCTAGCTGGGCATTGTAGCAGGCACCTGTAGTCCCAGCTACTCAGGAGGCTGAGGCAAAAGTATTGCTTAAGTCCAAGAGTTTGAGGTTGCTGTGAGCCATGATGCCACAACATTCTATGCAGGGTCACAGAGTGAGAGACTCAGTCTCAAAAAAAAACAAACAACAACAACAACAAAATTCAAAAAGTGGGGTGGGGATGGGAAGGAGTGAGACCAGGGCTTAAGAAGTTCCCACCTAATTGGTACAATGTAGGAGTATATGGTACACCTCTTGGGTGAAGGACTCAAATACAACTTGGACTTTTCCTAACAAATGCAAGGTAACCTAATTGTATGTACCCTTATATTAATCTGAAATTTAAGAAAGCAATCATCATTTTCAGGAATAAAAGGGGATATCAAATTCTATCGCCATTAGTAGGATAATAAGGATATACTATGAATAGCTTTATGTCATTTCATTTTAGATGAAATGGACAAACTTATCAAAACTAATCCAAAAAATCCCTGAAAATCTGGCCAGCTTCAGTGGTTCATGCCTATAATCCTAGCAGTTTGGGAGGCCAAGGCAGGAGGATCCCTTGAGCTTAGGAGTTCGGGACCAGCTTGAGCAAGAGCAAGATCCCGTTTCTGCTAAAAATAAAAAAATTAGCCAGGTGTTGTGGTGGGCACCTGAGGCAGAAGGTTCGCCTGAACCAGGAGTTTGAGGTTGCTGTGAGCAAGAGAGTGAGACTCTGTCTCAAAAAAAAAAAAAACCAAAAAAACCCCAAAAAACAAAAACAAAAACCCAAAAACAAAACAACACCCCCCAAACCTCTCAAAAAATCTTTTTTTTTTTTTTTCTTGTAGAGACAGAGTCTCATTTTATCACCCTCGGGAGAGTGCTGTGGTGTCACACAACTCACAGCAACCTCAAATTCCTGGGCTTAGGCAATTCTCTTGCCTCATCCTCCTGAGTAGCTGGGACTACAGGCGCCCACCACAACGCTTGGCTCTTCTTTGTTGCAATTTGGCCAAAGATGGATTTGAACCTGCCACCCTCGGTACATGGGGCCGGCACCCTACCCACTGAGCCACAGGGGCCACTCTCAGAAAATCCTTATAGCCTGTATTAGTTGCAGAAATTGTAATGAAAAACCTCTGACCACAAAGAAAACTTAAGCCCTAGGCAGTTTTGCAAGCGAATTAAATCAAATATTTAAGGAATAATACCACTTTACACAATTTCTTTCAGAAAACAGAAGATAAGGGAATATGTCTCAACTAACATAAACCTGATACCAAACTTGACAAAAACTTTGTAAGAAAGAAAATTAGACACATATCCCTATTGAACAGATGTAAAATTCTTAACAAAATACCCAGAGGATGATACATCATGACCAACTACAGAGTCTAAGTCAGAAAAGCAAAGTAAGTTTAGCACTAGCAATGTTCACTTGATAAAAAAGAAAAAGCATACGATTATCTCATAGATCCAGAAAAACATTTAACAAAATTCAACACCTGTGCATAATAAAAATCTCTCAGCAAACCACAAACATAATGTAGCACTTTCTTTCTAATAAAAGACATCTATGAAAACCTATAGCAAACATCACAGTTCTTGATGAAATATTAAATTATTTTCCTTTAATAATGGAAATAAGAATATTTACTTTCATCACTTCTCTTCAATTTTTTTAATCTTAAAGTGCTAGAAAGTATAATAAAGCAAAATAAATAACTAAACGCATAAGGATTGATGTTGCTGTTATTCACAAAAAATACTGTCTATATAGAAAGCCCTATGGAATTTCCCCCCAGAACCCTACAAACTTAATAGAACCAATATATTAATTTATCAAGGTCATGAGACACAAGGTCAATATAAAATAATCAACCGTGTTTCTATATTCTGGCATCAAATACTTGAAAAATAAATTATAAATTATACTTTTTATTATCGTATCAAAAAATATCAATATGGGGACTTGGCGCCTGTGGCTCAATGGGCTGAGGCACAAGCCACGTACACCTGAGCTGGAGGGTTCGAATCCAGCCTGGGCCCGCCAAACAACAATAGTGGCTGCAACCAAAAAATGGCCGGGCGTTGTGGCAGGCGCCTGTAGTCCCAGCTACTTGGGAGGCAGAGGCAGGAGACTCACTTGAGCCCAGGAATTGGAGGTTGCTGTGAGCTGTGATATCACAGCACTCTATCCAGGGTGACAGCTTGAGGCTCTGTCGAAAAAAAAAAAAATGTAATGAAGTTATAATCAACACGATGATTTAAAAAAAGAAATAATGAGAACACAGAAAATGAATTAAAACATTCAATTAACAATAATAATAAAGAATGAATACTTATTCATATTTAGAGGAAGCATGCTGTTAAAGAATCAAGTCTCAAACTAGGGAGAATGATGATCCTATCCAAAACTCAACATGTATTAAGTCAGGCCTTTTTTTCTGGTGGAAGCAGCAAAAACCTCTCCTAAATACTAGCTTAAGTACAAAGATTTATGTAACTGGGAAGTCCAGGGGCAAATGTGGCTTCAAGCACAACTAGACATGGAAGCCCCAGGAACGTCATCAGGCCTCTCCCCTCTCCTTCCCTCTGCCTGTCTGTGGGTTGTGTTCATTCCCCTACCACATGCAAGGATCTTTGTGGGGTTGTGTAGGGGCAGGGAGGGTGGCCATCAGCAATTCCCAATTCACATTTTTGTGGCGTATGACTCAAGGATCAGACATCTTTTCTGCTAACTGCAGTTAGTAAACTCCAATGAATTACTCCAATTGGCTCCTTAAAGTAATCGCTAGCTGAAAGGATAGAAGCCTCTCATAGTCTAGGCCTGTGTCACATACTGATTTCTGTGACCAGGGGCGAGAGGTAATATTGGAATCAGAAGAAACATGTATGTAGGGGAAACGCTGTGGAACAACAACGTGCTAACACCATCTACTCCTTGACTTCTAACGCACAGCCTCAAACACATATCTTTCTCTCTATAATTAATTCAGAAGCTTCTTTAATATAATCCAACTGAACCACACTCCAGTGAAAATATACCACTCATGGCTCAGTGCCTGTAGCTCAGTGGCTAGGGCACCAGTCAGACACTGGAGCTGGAGAGTTCGAATCCAGCCTAGGCCTGCCAAACCACAATGGCAACTACAACCAAAAAATAGCTGGGTGTTGTGGGAGGTTCCTGTAGTCCCAGCTACTTGGGGGGCTGAAGCAAGAGAATCACTTAAGCCCAAGAATTGGAGGTTGCTGTGAGCTGTGATGATACAGCACTCTACCCAGGGTGACATAGTGAGACTCTGTCTCAAAAAAAGAGAAAGAAAATATACCAGTCAACCTTTGGTGGGAGACAGCCCCAGCACAGACACTGTTCCTACATTCTCTCCTGTGTGCCACATCGCCAGGTGATCTGCAGGCCTGGTCTGGTTTATTGTGTTCTAATAACCTACTGCTAAATTACAAATTCGCCTCTCCCGATAGGGCCAATACATAGTGGTAGGAAGAAAACCAGGTGATCACAATAAAGGAAAAGGGCGAATAACCAACAGCAGTCATAGTCAGTCCAGAGCACATACTATTTCCTGTTGGGCAGGGCTTATGAAGACACCTTCCCCTGACATTGGGGTGGTTTTCTTGGTCTGCAATCTAACTGTAACTGTTCTGCCTGATAGAATGATTTTCTTGTTCATTATTCACCGTGGCCGTATCTGTAATCAACACTGAATTATTTATTTATTTATTTATGTATTTATTTTTGAGACAAAGTCTCACTATGTTGCGCTTGGTAGAGTGCCCTGGTGTCATAGCTCACAACAACCTCAAACTCTTGGGTTCCAGGGATCTTTTTGCCTCAGCCTCTCAAGTAGTTGGGACTAAAAGTGCCTGCCAAATTGCCTGGCTATTTTTTAGAGATGGGGTCTCGCTCTTGCTCAGGTTGGTCTCAAACTCCTGAGCTCAGGCAATCCACCTGCCTCAGCCTCCCAAAGTGCTGGGCTTAGAGGTGTGAGCTACTGCACCCTGCATTGAAGAGAATTTGTATTAGTGGGTTCAGAGGGCCTAGAGATTGCCTAAGGCTTTGAGCAAATTACAAGGTCATAGTTTCTCTGTTAGTACACTTCCTTTAAAACTCTACTCAACTGACAGATTCCTAGGGTTTACATTAGGTAAACCAAATGCCAAGTCTGCCAAATCAAGTTCCTGGTGTCTGTGCCCTGTCCTTGCAAATTTTACCTCTTGGTCTTATCTTAGCAGCTTTAATACAACTTCTCTCTTTAAGTGAAGTGACATTATTAATAGAGTGGTCTAGGATGCTGTGGTTTACCATCTGGATTTCCTCCTTTGGGTCTGAGATACTAATTCCCTCAGCAGCCAGGAGTGCTGGCAGCTGATGGCTCTCAGCTTGCATTCTTCTTTGGGAACTGCCCTCAGCCTTGCCTGCCCCAAGGCCATGCTTCTTCCCTGAGGACAGTCTACAGTCGGGGTCCTCAAACTACCTGCGGGCCACATGCGGGGACATTTGTTTTTGCCTCTGCTGCCTGTCCCGTTTAGTAGCGGACTCATCCCTGGACCGCAAAATCTGTTAGTGGAAAAACCATTGGTTGCATTCCCAAACAAAACCTGTATGGATTCACTAGAAAAGTTGCAAAAGGCATTCCAATTTAGATTTTTTTTTGTTTGTTTGTTTTTGAGACAGAACCTCAAGCTGTCACCCTGGATAGAATGCTGTAGCATCACAGCTCACAGCACCTTCCAATTCCTGGGCTCAAGCGAGTCTCTTGCCTCTGCCTTCCAAGTAGCTGGGATTACAGGCGCCCACCACAACGCCAGACCATTTTTTGGTTGCAGCTGTCATTGTTGTTTGGGGGGCCGGGGCTGGATTCGAACCTGCTAGCTCAGGTGTACGTGTCTGGCGCCTTAGCCCGCCGAGCCCCCAATTTAGATTTAAAGAGCTTCATCTCCAAGAACAGGACATACAGCTTTTCCATAAGCCATTTTCTATTGACATTGAAAATGTGGAGGTCAGTCCCTGAAGTTGCCTCCCTGGCCGCCCCTCTGCCAGCAGCTCCGGCACCACCTGGGGCTGGCATCTCCCGCAGGCGGTAGCCAAGTGCTGACGGGTGCGGCAGGGGTGGCCAAGCGCTCCTGCGGCTCGGCTCCTGCTCCAGCTCCGGCTCTGCACGGGCAGCGGCTTTCCAGCTTCTCCATGGGGCTGGCCTGTGGTGCCTGGATGCTCTAAGAACATTTCCACTGTTGCTTGAAGGACACACGCAGTGGGATTTAGAATTCCTGGAGAATTGCTTTTGTGAGAAGCTGGAAGCATTTCTTTAAATTCCATCTCTTAGTTTTTCAAAGAAACATCCAGAAACCATCCAGTAGGGTGGCAGCCCCATATACTGAAGGTGACAGGTTCAAACCCAGCCACGGCCCAACTGCAAAACAGAAAAATAGCTGGGTGTTGTTGCAGGCACCTATAGTCCCAGCTACTCTGGAGGCTGAGGCAAGAGAATTGCCTAAGCCCAGGAGTTGGAGATTGCTGTGAGCTGTATGAAGCCATGGCACTCTACCAAGGGCAACAAAGTGAGACTCTGTCTCTACAAAAAAAAAAAAAAAACAACAACAAAAACCATGAACATTAGTAATGAAGAGTTTGACTGCCACTTGCTTGAGAAAGGTTTTACTGCCAAGGACATTCTGGACTAAAAATCAATGAAGTTTCCTCTGCTGATGATATAGATGCCTTCTATGTAGCAGGTCTCAGAGATGTTCTGAAGAAACACCAAGATGGCTACAAGCTCTTCCTCGTGTCACTCCCTTTTATGCAGTCAAATGTAATGACAGTAGAGCCATTGTGAAGACCCGAGCTGCCATTGGGACAGGATTTGACTGTGCTTGCAAGACTGAAGTACAATTGGTGCAAAGTCTCGGGGTGCCTCCAGAGAGGATTATCTATGCAAATCCTTGTAAACAAGTGTCTCAAATTAAGTATGCTGCCAATAATGGGGTCCAGATGATGACTTTTGACAGTGAAGTTGAGTTGATGAATGTTGCCACAGCAAATCCAAAGGCCAAGTTGGTTTTGCAGATTTGCATTGATAATTCCAAAACAGTCTGTTGACTCAGTGTTAAATTTGGTGCCACACTCCAAACCACTAGACTTCTTTTGAAACGGGCAAAGAGCTAAATATTGATGTCATTGGTGTCAGCTTCCACATAAGAAGTGGCTGTACTGATCCTGAGACCTTCATGCAGGCAATTTCTGATGCTCGCTGTGTCTTTGACATGGGAGGTGAAGTTGGTTTCAGCATGTACCTGCTTGATATTTGTTGTGGCTTTCCTGACTCTGAGGATGTGAAGCTTAAATTTGAAGAGATCACTGGTGTAATCAACCCAGCATTGGACAAGTACTTTCCATCAGACTCTGGAGAGAGAATCATAGCTGAGCCAGGCAGATATTATGTTGCACAGACTTCACCCTTGCAGTTAATATCATTGCCAAAATATTGTATTAAAGGAACTGATAGGCTCTGATGATGAAGATGAGTCCAGTGAACAAACCTTTATGTATTACATCAATGATGGAGCATATGGATCATTTAATTGCATCCTTTATGATCATGCTCATGTAAAGCCTCTTCTGCAAAAGAGACCTAAACCAGATGAGAAGTATTATTCATCCAGCATATGGGGACCAATATGCTATGGCCTTGACTGGATAGTTAAGCGCTGTGACCTGCCAGAAATGCATGTGGGTGACTGGATGCTCTTTGAAAATATGGGTGCTTACACTATAGCTGCTGCTTCTACTTTCCATGGATTCCAGAGGCTGACTATCTACTATGTGATGTCAGGACCGACGTGACAACTTGTGTAGCAAATCCAGAACCCAGACTACTGACCCAAAGTAGAAAAGGAGGATGTTGGCACTCTGCCTGTGTCTTGTGCTTGGGAAAGTGGAATGAAATGTCACCCAGCAACTTGTGCTTTGGCTAGTATTAACGTGTAGATATCATTCTGTAGCTGTTAACTGTGAGTTTAACTTGAATTAAGGGATTTGGGGGGACCATTTAACTTAATTATTGCTAGTTTTGAATTGTCTTTGTAAGAGTAGGTTTGGCACAGATGCAGCAATATGTAAAATTAGGAGACAGGGTCACACTTATCTGTTCCTATGGAAACTATTTGAATATTTGTTTTATATAGATTTTTATTCACTTTTCAGACATGCTATGAAAGAGCACCCCTCTGCTGCTCAGCAAGCATTTGTAGCTTGTACAGTGGCAGAATGGGCCAAAAGCTTAGTGTTGTGACCTGTTTTAAGAATAAAGTATCTTGAAATT
>CAUYON010021127.1:0-20153 GCA_963573935.1 Arctocebus calabarensis
AGACAGAGTCTTAAGCTGTTACCCTGGATAGAGTGCTGTGGCATCACAGCTCATAGCAACCTCCAATTCCTGGGCTCAAGCGAGTCTCTTGCCTCCGCCTCCCAAGTAGCTGGGACTACAGGTGCCCGCCACAACGCCCGGCCATTTTTTTTTGGTTGCAGCCGTCATTGTTGTTTGGCGGGCCTGGGCTGGATTCGAACCCGCCAGCTCAGGTGTACGTGGCTGGCGCCTTAGCCCGTTGAGCCACAGGTGCCGAGCCCCATGATTTTTTTTTTTTAATGTTTTTGCTGTTGTCATCCCTCTTCCTTCTACTTGTGCAAAGGATTAGGTGGGCCTGCCCTCAGTGTAAGTTGGTTTATGATATTTAACCATGACTACACTGTCCTAGAGGGAAGCTTTTTACACAGCCCAGCTGAGGAAAAGTATAGACTTTCAAAACTCTGTGATCTACAAGAATCAGATCTAAACCTAGGGACTGAAGCATCTGCTTTACTTGATAGTTTTAGAGAATTTCAGCATATCCTATTGAAGCTCTTTGCCTTGCTGAGAATTTTGTGAACTCTGGAGGGAAAGAGGGTAAGGTGTTATATTGTTTTGTTTATATACGAGGAGACGGAGGCATGGAGACATTTCGGGTGTGTTGCCGATTCGGCAACAGAGCAATGACCAGAAAGGCAGGTCTACAGTCCTGCTTTATTCTTTCAAGATCACATGAACAAGACAAGGCAAACATGAGAACGGTCGTATCACTGGCCGCACCCCAAGGTGTCTGCTAACTGCTTCCAGCTACTGACCCGGGGTCACTGCCCCCCACTCTGCAGGCCTCGCTTGCTTTCCCACCCGTGGGACCACACAGACTATAGCTTCTCTGAAATATATTTTCCCACTTTTACACAGACGTTTTAAGAATCACTCAACTGCTGTCTTTGCAAGGAGAATATAGGTAGCAAATGCAATGACTTAATTAGCCTTTCTCAAAAATGGTAATCCAGAAAGGATCTAATTATGATGTAGTCAACATAGATAACCATGCTGGTTTGGGGTGAAAGATTTATGCTTATTGCATAAATGAACTCTCTTTTTAGAGACCTGGTATGAAGAAGTTGGTGGGTTTCTTTCTTTCTTTTTTTTTTTTTTTTTAAGTAAAATCAAATACCCAGATTAAATGTCACCATTCTAATAAAAATTCCTGATCTTATTCCACAGATCTCATCCCCAAATCATATATTCATAAAAGTTAATCTTGGTGTAAGTGCAGATTTTAAATGTTCAGCTTCATCGATATTAGTAAAAAGAGAAAATATGGTTATTTGGGGGCTAATTGGGTTATTTTTCAGCTTTAAAATTTCTTGAGATGAAGTGACAAGCCTACAGGGATCCTGTCACTTGTAAACTGATATTTTTTAACAATTTAGAAGCATTTGCGTGGCAGATAGAGCCGTGGTGGCTGCAGCAGTTCCCTCAAGTTGCCAGGGGAGGGTGCCTACCTGATGTTCAAGGTTCCCAGGTCTGCAGGGACATTTTGCTTTCTCCCTTCCTGTCCGATAATGCTTTCAGCAAGTTTGGGATTATGATAACAATCCCTAGGGTACATCCAAAGAAAGAGATCATACACTCCAAAGAATTCTTTGGATGGACCACAGATGTAAAATATTTGGTTTAGCATCTCAACCAAAAACCACACAGCCGTAGCAGTGGGGGAAAAAGAGGTCACTTAACTACATGTATTTTATTCCTGGAACAGCTATACATTTTGGTACTCTAAACATAAGTCAGGAAGGGATTTTTAATATTAATTGTGAATATTTGACATCAAAATAAATTGGTTCATATGTGATAATAAAAAAAAAAAAACAATCCCTAGGGTAAATATCTTTAAATTTTTTCTCAAAACCCAAACTTCAACAGCAAGAACCATGAACTTTAGTTTTTTTGAGGGGGAGGGAGATTGTTGCTATTATTGTTTGTTTGTTTTTAGAGATAGAGTCTTGCTCTGTCTCCCAAGCTAGAGTGCAATGGCGTCATCGTAGCTCACTGCAACCTTGGACTTGTGGGCTCAAGCCATCCTCCCTCCTTAGCCTCCCGAGTAGCTGGTACTACAGGTGTGTGCCACCATGCCTGGCTATTTTTATTTTTTATTTATTTATTTATTTATTTTTTTAGACAGAGCCTCAAGCTGTTGCCCTGAGTAGTGCTGTGGCATCACAGATCACAGCAACCTCCAACTCCTGTGCTCAAGTGATTCTCCTGCCTCCACCTCCCAAGTAGCTGGGATTACAGGCGCCTGCCACACACAACAACCAGCTATTATTTTGGTTGCAGCTGTCATTGTTGCTTGGCAGGCTCTGGCTGGATTTGAACCCGCTGGCTCAAGTGTATGTGGCTGGCGTCTTAGCCGCCTGAGCCATAGGCAACGAGCTTTTTAAAAATTTTTTTAGAGATAGAGTCTAGCAAAGGCTGGTCTCAAACTCCTGGCCTCAAGCAATCCTCCTGAATCCACTTCCCAAAGTTCTGAGATTACAGGTATGAGCCACCACACTGGCCCCCAAACCATCAACTTTGTGAAATTACCATGAGAAATCAAACAGCAGAATGTGGTGACCCAAGTGGAACTTACAGAGTACATTACGTCTATCATCACCTGTTCTCATAATGGAGTCTCGACGAATATTAAGAACTATCAGAGAACTGAACTCTGATTTTTTTTTTTATCTCACTCAAAAGTGACATTTTACTGAAACATGTGCCTCTTGTGTTTCAGCTGTAAAGAGTATAAAAATCTGAATTCCTTTTTTGCCATCATCATGGGCCTAAGTAACGTTGCTGTGAGCCGCTTGGCACTAACGTGGGAGGTAAGTTTCAGCGGAGATCCAGCTGTGACTTTTGCCTTAAGAATAAAAACAGAGGCTCACCAGTGAGCTTTTTAATAGAAATATCACTCACACTAGTATAACAATAGAAAAGGTGGGACACTTGGAGGGAGGTGACCTGCCTCCTTTTTCTAGTTGCCTCAGATTGAAAATTTTAAAAGATATTGTCCTTTTGTGTATAGGGTGGGGGTGGGGGTGGAGGATGAGGTGAGGTCAGCTTCTCCATATGCACGGTAAGAGTCCAGCCTGGGAGTGGCATGAAGGAACAACATTGCTTGGATACTTCAGAAGTTTTTTTGGCTCATAGATTCTGTTCTCTGAAATGTCTCCTTATTGCTTTTGCAATCAGCCTTACCTATGCTTGAGAGAGGACAGAAGATCCATTTTTATCCAAGTAGTCATTTTGCTCCTGGGAGAAATAGCCAGGAGGCCAACTGTTTGGAAAGGCGCGTACCAAGTGTCTCTCCACCCCCTGGCAGAGCTCGCTGTCCACGCAGAAGAACAACAGTTGGCTGGGATTCAGTTTGGGGCAGAAGTGGTGCAGGTGCGCTGTGGATTTCTGCAGCAGATATGGAAAGTGGTTTGTTGATAGTTGGCTATTCAAACAACACTCTCACTTATTCTTAGCTTAGTCCTCAAAATGTGCTTGACCTCTCACATGTGCCATGGAGTTGAAGAAATGCTAATCTCTCATAGAACATACACCCAGAAATAGACTCTTACTAAAAATAAAAAAGTGCGTGTAAGTGGGACACAAAAAGAGGGCAAGGAGGAGGTATTCGTAAGAGAGACCCAGTTGGCAGCGGGGCTGTGAGGCAGATATTTGCATCTCGAAGTGTTTGTCTTGAAATTACTTTCCTCCCTGTTTCCCTCTTAAAACTATTTTCCCCTTCTGCCTCTCTTAAAAGTTCCCATTGTTCCTAGGGCAGGTCCTCACAGGTCTTTCTGTCTTGGGTTTCTCTTAAAATTCCAGGCCGATGCAGCACACAGCCGCTCATGCCCTGAATATAGGAATGAGGGAATTGGTGAGGCCCGCGTGCCGCGCCGCTGTGTCACCTTCCAGCTAGTAAAAGGAGAGTTAGTGCTGCCAGCAAATCTCAGCAATGAAGCCATCATGCAGCCACCCCTACTGCACAGCCCTGTCTTTACAGCCTAGAACTCTCAGAAGCTCTGGAGACCTCGGGGTCTCCCTCAGAACACCTGCTTTCCCCAGTCTGCGTCCAGCATCTAATCCTTCCCCCACAGAGCCCAAATGAGTTGATTGGGAAAATAAAAAAACGGTATAAATCCTCATATAGGTCCAGGGACCAGGGATAGGTATCAGATAACAGCAGCCAGTGAGAGCAGAGCACATGCGAGACTCTGAGCTGCCTTCCCCAGTCTATAGAGATGAACAGGAGGTGGCTGCGGTGGGCCAGGCAGCCAGAGGAGACGCTAATGGGCTAGATGGTCTGGCCTTCGGTTTTACAGGGATGGGAGTAAAGGGAGTCAAGGAGCTTCTATCTTCAGCATGTGTGTTGCCGGAAAGAGATGAACCTTCCATCATTTACGAGCTTTTACTTCCTTAAGTGAAATAAGGGTGCTTCTGTAGCAGAGCTGTGATACAAGAGCGTCTTCGATTCAGGTTTACGTACCTGTGTTTGCCAAGAACATTCCAAGGGCTTCCCTTACAACCCCGGTTGTGGCAAGGGGGTCCCGCGTGAGCAGTGAGGGAACAGTCCCTGACCTCAGGGAACTCAGGCACAGGAGTGAAACAGTCGATGAGCAAAACAGAACATGAAGCCAAACCACACAGTAAAGGGAAGCGTTGAAATAGAGGGGAGAGGCCAATCGAACATGAAGTGAATCAGCGATTACAGAGTCTGGGCCCGTCACCATTGCCATTTGGGTCAGGATGAGTCTGCTGCAGAGCTGTCCCCTGCGTTGTAGGACGCTCGGCAGCATACCTGGCCTCCACCTGGAAGATGCCAGTGGCACCTCTCACCACACCCCACCCCAGCTGTGACAACAGAAACTATCCCCAAGCACTACCAAAAGTTTCCTGGGTTGGCAAAGCAGCCCCTGATGCGACACGGCCCGGGAAGCGTGGTGCGCGGCTGGCAATTTTGCTGATAATGAAGTGTTTGCTGTTATCGTGTGCCCGGCTGTCTTTGACCTAACGGCCAGCTAAGGGAAGAAAGCTAGAGTGATACAGATCTAACCAAAAATACAATTAGTGCACCCCTAATCTTCTAAATGGACTGTGCTCACTAAGCCCTTGCTGCCCACCCTGGTGACTTGGAGACTGTGGGATGAGACCCCTCATCGCTTCCTGCCCGTCCCAGCTTTCAGCTCTTTGAGTCGTCCCTGTAAGCGGGATATCGGGGTCCCTCGAAACCTAACTTGAAAACAGACACTAGGAAAAAGCGTTTGGAGGATACATGGGAGACTGGTTTTTAGAAACACAGGACGACTCTTTGCAGATATTTAAATGGCACTATGACAGACTGATTGGTATAAGGGAGCAGGGAGGGAAGGGAGGCTTTTCTGTGGCTGGCAGGACCTGGTGGCCGCCTCGGCTACTGAGGGAAGGCTTCAGTACTCCGTGCACAGACTTGGGAATGTCTGAGGCCCAAGATCTGATCTATGCCTCTCCAGTCGCGAGATGCAGAACATATCATACCACTCTATCTTGGTTTGAAGAGAAAGTGAAATGTTCAGCTTCGTCACAAACTCAGGGCCAGGGATAGTGTTATGCCCTTTGCAGTACTTGGAAAGCTGAGGCAGGATGGTCACTGCAACCCAGGCGTTCAAGGCTGCAGTGAGCTGTGATCAAACCACTGTCCTCCAGCTTGGGGAAAAGAGCAAGACCCTGTCTCAAAAACAAAACAGAACTCAGGAACTAAGCAAAGTGGAAACCAATCCATAAATAATTGAAAAATGATTTCATATTGACCTGTTGGGATAGATAATGTGGATGCATTAAGTAGTGTTGAATCATTTGCCAAAATATAAACATGAGAAACCAGTAAATAGATAGAACTATCAAAATTTGTATCATTGCAAGGCAGAGAAATCACGTGGGAGAAATGCTCATGTAGAAAACGCACAGCGCGTGTAAGAGAGGCTGTGTGTGGTGATATCAGCTGCATGGCTTTGGACCCATCATTCAAACTGTGAGACTTAGTTTCTTCCGTCCGTGACACGCAGGCTAATCTACTGAAGCGAATGCTTGTTGAGCACCTGCTATGTCCCCAGCGCTCTTCCAGGCACTGAGGAAAGAGCAGGGAATAAACCTAACAGAAATCCCTGCGCCCATGCAGCTTGCCTCCTGAGAGAGGGGGAAGGTTGAATCTTTTCTTAAGCTCTTTAGCAGTAATATTCTCTGGTCTGGATTCCCGATTGTGGAAATCAAAGACTTAAAAAAGGGGGAATATCTGGGGAACGCAGTCCTCTTTGTAGGTCATCCAGTTCAGAAACATTGTAAAGGCAGCAAGACCAAAGCATTTGCAGTTACTTTTGGTTCAATTAGGTTAAAGACCTTTAAAAGGCTAGTTCTCCATATTCCAAATGACAGGACAGATTACAGTTCAGCCTGTCTCAGAGATGTTTGATTAAGAGCCAACAGAAATACATTTCCCCGAGAAATAGGGACACATGATACATATCTAGATATTGAATCTGACATGTGCATGTGGCATTTTCATTTTATTAACAGAAACTGCCAAGCAAGTTCAAGAAGTTCTATGCAGAGTTTGAAAGTTTAATGGTAAGTGACAGCGGGGCCTTTATGCTGTTCATTGTCTGCATTAATCCAATTTCTGATTAGCTGAATTGAAGTTCTCCTTTTGGAAATTTTATCTGTCCTTGTATGACTTTAAGAAGTTTATGATCCCTTTTAGTGCTGCTAAAACAAGCATGTCCACCTAATGAATGACACCCGCAGGAAGTACCTTAAAGAGGACTTATGTCCCACATAAGGTCAATTTGTGTAACTAAGAAAAGCAGTGTAATAGGGTCCTCTCCATCTGGCTCAGGTTGACAACGGATTGGAAGTGCATTTTCCTTGATTGCTACAATTATTTTTCTCCCATTGGCTGGGAGGAATTAATAGACAGACAAGGTGTGAGTGGGACTTGCCAGGAGTGCTGGGCTGGCTTCAGAGGGCAAGCTGGGACTGGACGGCTGTGTAGGGCAGAGGGAGGGCGAGCCAAACTCCAGGGAAGGAGGCAGCACTCCAGAAGGGGACTCCTGTGGTCAAGGTTTTACACCTTTCGTATTTGCTTTCCGAGGGAATCTCTCCCCTGGGCCCCTGTAGATATATCTCTTCAAACACAAAGGAGAAAAAAAGCAAAATGTCATATGTGATGTTGTTTTAAAAAACAAATCAATTTGTTCAACTCAGTTTACCGTCCTTTGTAGCCACACTTCATTCAAAAATATAGCTGAGATTTGAACCACTCAACTGTTAGTGGTACTGGTCTTGTCTCCCCTGTGTGTGCAGTCAAACATTTGCATATAACTCCCTTAAAAATTGACTACTAGTAGCTTACTGTTGGCCTGAAGCCTTACCAACGACATAACTAACCTGTATTTTGCCTGTGTTATATACTGTATTCTTACACTACAGTAAGCTAGCGAAAAGAAGATGCTAAGAAGATCATAAGGAAGAGAAAATATTTTTGCTATTTATTAAGCGGAGTTGGACCTTCAGAAAGGTCTTTGTCCTCACTGTCTTCTTGTTGAACAGGCTGAGGAGAAGGATGAGGAGGGTCAGTCTTGCTGTCCCAGGGGCAGCAGAGGCAGCAGAAAACCCACGTTTAAACTACCCCACACAGTTCCAGCCTGTGTTGTTCAAGGGTCCGGTGTACCTGCCTTTGGGGGCGGGGGGGCCAAGGCTGTGTATATCAGGAGATCGCAAACGGTGGCATAACTGTCACCAGTCACTGACCAGCACTGCTTTGTCTCTCCTCAGGATCCTTCAAGAAACCACAGGGCCTACAGGCTGACGGCGGCTAAGCTGGAGCCTCCTCTGATCCCCTTCATGCCTTTGCTCATTAAAGGTAATCCTAAGAAAATGCACCAGCCAAGTGGGGATGAATATCTGGGGAGGAAAATGAACAACAGCCAGTCAGAGTGATCTTCCAGGGAGGAATGACTGATTTCATCCTCCTGTCCTCCTCCTCATCCCCCTCAGCCCTGACTTCCGTGCAAGGGTCGGGAAGATAAACTGGAGGGTCAGGGATCCAAGATTTGGAAGCCTGGTTAGGGAAACAGAAGATT
This sequence comes from Arctocebus calabarensis, assembly GCA_963573935.1. Classification (NCBI taxonomy): domain Eukaryota; kingdom Metazoa; phylum Chordata; class Mammalia; order Primates; family Lorisidae; genus Arctocebus; species Arctocebus calabarensis. The sequence continues at coordinate 8,133 of CAUYON010021127.1, forward strand.
CGCTTAGAAATTTTACTAATCTCAGGTAAAGTGATTTAGAAAGTTAAACACCTAGCATAAAAGGCACTATTATCAGCTTTTTTCAACGGCAGTGTTATGCAAATCCACCAGCATAATCTAATGGTGCTATTGTGCTTTCTTAGTCTGACATATTTCGGTTCGTGATTAGAATGTGGCTTTTATTTCTTTACAGATATGACATTTACTCATGAGGGGAACAAGACGTTCATTGACAATCTAGTAAACTTTGAAAAAATGGTATGTGCGGTATTGTAACTTTAACCACAATGTGTTTTTTTTTTAATCAAATTTGCATTTGTACTAATAAAGGAAATAATTTCCATAGACGCTGCCATGTTAAAAAGGTAGTTACACACAAAGGTGTTTTTAAATATTTGGTTCAAATTGGCTACCTTTTCTATTCTGTCAGTTTCCTTTTGTGCAGTTGAATAGTATTTGTGCTGTGGCTCACAGCAGCGGTGAGCTTTTATGCTGTATGTTTCGTCCTTGGCTGCCTGTTGCTAAAAATGCACAAATGTTCCAGAGTGACTTACGTGTTTGTTGTCTTGCTGTAAGGTTTGTGGAGCTCAACTACCCCTGGGTGACTTTGAGATGTTTGTCTGTGAAGCCTGGCTTCAGTGCATGTAGGCAAAAGATATAGCAGATCTTTATGATGGAGGATTAATCCAAAGGTGTATCCAAAGGTGTATCATTTATCCCAGTAAAGTTCATCCGAGTCCCAAGAGGGAACTTGAGAATCTTCACAACCAAAAAAAAAAAAAAATTTGTTTTCAATAACAGATGTGGGAATTGCCCTAATCCAGTATTTTCCAGTCACTCTCCTACTCCCTACAGTAGTGGCCCCTCTCCCCCCCAAATCAGCATTATTTGGCATTAGTTACTTTTCTTATCACCTATGACACAGTAAAGCCGATAATGCTAAAACCTCTCTTTAATAACATGGTGTGTGTTAATGGAATCTTCCATTGTCTTCTGACTCCTTTGGCTAAAGTCTAGACGGATGGCGAGCTTCATCTCCGTGGAGGTGTTTGTCCGGGGTTACGATTTGCAGTGTGAATGTGGTTCCCGTGTGGGAAAAGCTCGAGCCTTAGAGTTCAGGAGACGTAAGGTTCATTACTCAGTTGTTTCTTTGTAGCTCTCCCTTAACTTTCCCGTGGATCAGTTTCCCCAACAGAAGGTGTGGATCATGCCTGATCCATCTATCTCTGAATTATTGGTAGGTCTGTGCTACATAAGTCTCCCTGAAACCATAAGTTCTTATCATAAAACTGTTATTCTAATTTTTCTCAAAAACTGGTTTGACTCCAGAGAATTTGAAACACCTGCAGTCATCCCACAAGGCTCAGCACCACTCAGCTTTGGGAATGAGTTTACTATGAAGCCCTGTCTGGTAAAGCGCAGCGATTGCCATATCTTAAGCTGCTTAGGAAATAGCACAAATACACACTCCTTAAAGACTCTGTATCCCAGAGGGCAAATATTTCCTCAGCAGTCTTCCTCTTCACCCCTTACACCGAAGACAGGGTATGAATATCTCTATCCCTGTGTCAGTGTAATAATTTTTTGATCAAAGCAAAAAAAAAAAAAACCGAACATTCTTTGCTCATTTATTAGTGCGGAGAATTAAACAATTTCCCTGATTTCTCAAAAAGAAAACCTATTTTCCAGAAGTGAAAAATTTAGCAAATGGGGAAAGAACCTTCTGGATCACTTGTGCAGAAGTGCGGACTGCAGGGTGGCTAAGCCAACCCTTTAACAATGAGATATACATGTGCAGAGATACAGAAGTCAAGGTTTCCAAAAGAGGTGACCAAGCTTTCCAACTTCAGACTGCTAACATTAAACAGAACCAGCCATCTGTCAGGGTGGGCAAAAGGTGTTTCATCTGGGTTTTTAGATCTTGAGGTTCCATCCATAGCCTGCAAGGAAAAGTCAAGTTCACATTGACTAGGTCCTAGGAGGGTACCACCCCTCTTCTCATTTCTGCAGTGCACCCTGTACAGCGCTGGTTCCTTCCACTCCGAGCAGTGAGGAAAGGACTCCTTCATGCCCGGTCCTCAGAGAGTCCACTTGTGCTTACAAGCAAATGAACATCTAAGATATAAGGCAGTTCAGCTGCCATCTGGAAACCTAAATTACTGATGCCATGAGCAAGATCAGTTTATTTCTTTCTCATTTAAAAGTCCAAGCAGGTACAGCAGCCCTGCTGCAGGAAGCAGTCAAGGTTTCAGGCTTCTCTCTCTCCAGTTTACCATCTGCATGGTGCAGGATGGTGACCACCATGTCCCTGTTCCAGCCACAGGGAACCGCAAAGGAGAAGGATGCTTCTTCCATTTAAAGGCAGGAATGAAGTTGCGTTCCCTACTTGCCTCCCATTTTATCATCCAGAAACTTAATCCCGTGACAGTAAGGCTAAAAAATGTAGCCCTTCGTTTGGGTATTCAAATTGGGGGGATCCATTACTGTGAAAGGCAAGACAGAAAGGAAACTGAAAGAGTATAGTTCTTTGGTCCAGCAACTTTATTCATTTGATGAGTCATACCATGAGAAAGCTTGACTTTACAATTGCCCTTCTATCAGATGTTACTGGAAAACAAAATAGAATTTCAAGAAGATGTGATTATGTCTTCTAAACCTTGGTGCTTATTGCCAGCTTTCCAAAATGTTTTCCCCGTAAATTTGCCCGCCCCTGTCCTCGTAACACCACCACCATCACAAATGGTGATGTCAGCAATCAAAAGTCAGAAAGTTCAGAGTGATGTTAGTGCTGCTTCCCACTCACCCATCAGCAAGTCTCAGATGATGAGCAGAGCTGGCAGCCTCTGTGGGCTGGTAGGCTGCGTCCTCAGAGGGAGTCCCTGCCAGGGGCAGAACAGTCACCAGGGGAGCCAGGAGATGCCATTTCTTGGTGGCATCATTGTACAGATCCAGCAAACCACACTGTGCCAACCCATACTTTTATTTTGAACCTCTTCACCCTTGAGGTATGAAATGAGGATTAGAGAATTTGTTGCATATTTGTTTTCAGGATTTATGGATATGAACAAAAGAGAATTTACACTCTGATCCTTATGCAAAAAAAAAAAAGAAAAGGGGAAAAAAAGCAGACATTCTTTCATTTGAGGAAAACATAAAGGAGTATTCAAAAAAATGTTTGAATAAAGCCCTTCGTAGCTTTCTATGGCATACATGAATATTTATAACATTTAGGAGGTAGGCTAGCAATGGATTAGAGGATAATATGCTGGCTGGCTGCCACTATCCCAGGCTGCACAGAACATGCTGATAGGCACAGTTGCTACTGTATTAGGCTGGTTCCATTTCAGGCATACCCATATTTAGGTATATTTATTTATGAATGTGATTTTTAAGGTAGTTATTTTATTTGCAATGAAAAGCATGGGGCAAACTTCTTAGCAGAAGCTAATTCATTAAGGAAGACAAGCATTTTGAATTATTTTTATATCACTAACCATGTCATTAAATAATTAGTAACAGTATGTTTTCTATTACCAATAATATTATTACAAGATTCATGGAGACAGTGCTGGACTTGTTACCTCAAGCTATGGAAAAAAGAATATCTAAGTACAACTCCACATGTTCAAATCCACCCTATTCCCAGGCTGCTCCAACACAAAGGAAATAAATCTATGGGAGTACTTTGAAAGATTACTTCTTTCCATAGATGTCACAGGTCGGGCTTAGTGCAGATTTTCGAAAGGCCTATTTCAAAGCAACACAACTGTGTACAGTGTCCAGGCAAGGATCTTATCTGGAAATATAAAATATCTAGAAGGTAGCCCTGGACTTTCAGGAGATTAGATGTATTTGGAAGGATAAAACATATACACATGAACTATTAAAAATCAAGAAAGGATATAAAAACTAGATCAGAGTAGAAATAAAAGAGATGTCAAAGAGAAAAATACAGGAAAGAGAACTTCCTGCAGATGTATCAATGAAAAATAAAACCATGTATGTCAAATATATAATATAATAAAATCTATACTTGTTGCCCTACGCACCTGTCCAGCCTTAGCGCACACTTTGCCTTCTCTGTGTTCAGTCCAAATTGGTGAGACTGGCCTTTCTTCTTCTCCTTCCAACCCCAGGGCCTTTGCACTAGCCTGAAATGGTCTTTTCCCTAGTTTTCAGCTATCTGGCTCTTTCTCATTATTGAGGCCTCAGCTCAGGTGTCCCCTCCTCTGTGTGGTTTTCCCTGATCACACTGGTAACACGGCTTCTCCACACCCAACACTCTCCAGCAGATAAGCTGACCTTGATAGCTGTTTTCACAAGCCGGGGTGACCTCCTTTACTTTGCGTCTGCATTGTCTGTCTCTCCTACTAGGATATAAGTGCCCTGGTCCAGGCATCTTACCTGTTTTGTTCACTGCTATTTCCCTACCCCAATAAAGATGTCTGGAGCATCATAGGGATGTAAGACATATGTGTTGAATAAAAGAATAAACTAGTTACATTTCAGCATTGGCCTGAAGGGAGGTATGGCCGTACACTGAAGCATTTTGTAAAGAGTTCATTAATATGTAACAAAATTAATCTAAGAATATTTCCATTTTATTAGAAAATTTGATTAATCAGGACCTCCCAAAATGTTTTCCGGAGCTGAGATGTTATGACAGGTGGCCTTCTGTCAGCCTTCTGTTCCTCACTGGACATTATTCTGTCTCCCCTTCTCTCTGCTGTTCTGAGTCTGTCCTCCCTGCCCTTCCCTGAGTCCAGGGATGTTCACAAACTCTGCACGTGTCTGGACAAGCATCTGAACGGTCTTGTCTCATGGCAATCCTATGTACAATGTACTGTGAGCATCACGTGTGTGTGACATGTGTGTGTCTATATGTCACACACCTCTTAGACATGCAGCCGCAAGACAGCGTTCGGGCTTCTCCTCAGAGAGGCACACAGTGACAGCGGGCTCTGCTCCTGGGCCCCTTTTATCTTATTCTCACTGTGCACTTCCATTTGGTTGCGTCATGGGCATGATCTCAGTTCAATGACAGACTATATATTTCTGGTTCATGCTGTGAAAAAAAAAAAATTCTTGCCCTGAATACGTGGACGTCTGAATAAAATAATCAGATGCTGCAAATGTGGTTTTTGTATGTGCTGAGCAGAGAATAATTGTTAGGAATCCTGTATCTGATAGGCATGGAGACAGAGAAAAAACCATCTGGTCACATTGAGGACAATGGTGGAAAGGATCTTAGGGGGCAACAGAAAGGAAGATAAAGACTGTGCAAGACAGCCTTGGAGAGGGGCCTGGGTGGAGGAGCTCCCCGGGCGACAAGCAGCGCAGCCTAAGAAGAGGGAGGCCACCTGGCCTCTGGTGGGAGTGGGCGGTCCTGGAGTGACACCCCAGGCGGCGGCACGGCCTGGAGGGCTGCCGGTCTGAACTTGAAATATAGACACAAGGTCCACTTGCTTCAGCAACGGGACAGCCAAGGGGGAGCTTGGACGGGGACAAAGGAATCAGTGCAGAGCCGGCCGGAAAGGCCGGGGACAGCGGTGAAGGCCTGGCAGGTTACAGACACGTCTGGCTAGGAGTGAAGGCGTACCTTAGCCGACCTCCTTCTGAGGGAAATGTCACAGAAAGGGGAGCAGTGAGGCCCCGGCTGCAGAGCCCAGTCTGAGAACGAGGCACTCTGACCCCGCATTGGATTCCCGGGGTCCCCGGGTTCAGAGCTGGAAGGGACTTCATATTTGGGACAGGAGCCTCTGGCCTGTGCCAGAGTAGAGTGCAGACAGCGTCACCCTGTCCTCTGAATGGGGCTCGGTACTGTCCACTGCGGCTCAGGCCCCAGAAGGACGTCTGCTTCTGAGCCGCTCTGCCTCGGCTCCAAGGATTAGTAAATGCGTGAGGACAGTCACGGAGTCCTTCACTCTTACCCCATTTTTCCTTTCCGAGCTTCCCTCCATTAGTGTGTGTGCTGAGGGGATTTCATCAGCGTTCACCTTGGGCTCCTCTCAGCCCAGTCGGTCAGGAACTGTGAGAACATAGTCACTTTTGAAACAAGCTCTGAAGACCTGTATTTAGAATTAATCCCAAGGACAATCAATCAAAGCATAGCAAGGGGGGGCTAATTTGCCACCTACCCTGATTGGAGCACCTTCTAAAGAAGTGTGTGCCCCTCGCCCTTACCCCTGAGTTACCAGTCACCATCTTAATGAACCAGTTGCTAATGGGAGTGTGTCATAAACCTCAGTTTCTCTAGGATGGAAACAAAGATGAGATCTCTGCTTTGGCGGAGTTGGGCACCATCCCACTGCCCACTCCCAGTCTGGCATTATCGAAAGTCGCCCCATCTGCTCCAGGCAGGCCAACTTGCTCTGGCAGGACCAGGAAGCCTAGGGTGTAATTTGGGGCTTTATCCTGCTGTGGCGGTTGCATAATTAAGCCTATGTGTCTTCAACCTTAGTTTCTGCCAACATTTGACTGAGAACACCAATGAATCAGCCGCTGCCTGCCAGCAAAAATAACATGTAAGGCTTAAGTCTGTGGAAAGATAGATAGACTCTAACTCTAATACGGTTCCTCATGTTGTGGTGACCCCCAACCATAAAATTATTTTCTTTGCTACTTCGTAACTGTAATTTTGCTACTGTTGTGAATCGTAATGTAAATATCTGATATCAGGCGACTCCTGTGAAAGGGTCGTTCAACCCCCAAAAGGGTCACAACGCACAAGTTGAGAACTGCTGCGTCTAACTAGTCATACTTTAGTGGAGAGAAATGTAGAACTCACTCCTTTGGTCTGGGAATCAATAAAGCATGAGCTGCGTCCCAGAGCAGCAGCTCAGTGAACTAGGCTGAGAGGTCTAGCCCACTATCAGTTCAACGAGTGTCAGTGGCGTGACTTCTGTAAAAGTGTGGACTTGGGTGCACCGAACTGTCTAGATCAGCGGTGCTCAACCTGTGGGTCGCTACCCCTTTCACAGGGGTTGCCCAAGCCCATTGGAAGACACATATTTCCAATGCCCTTAGGAACTGAGACACCGCTCCTCACGTGTGGGGGTCGCGGCATCAGGAAGGTTGAGAAGCACTGGTCTAGATCAAGGAAGGAAGGGAGCTCATAATTTCTCTGCACTCTATGACTGGTTTAATCTAGAAAACCATCCTAGAGACCGTTCAGAAGAAAACCAAAACTATCTTAAGAAGAACTATTGAAGAAATTAGGACGATTTAGGCTGAACAGGAAAAGACCTGGGTGCGGGGAGATGTCCGTGGTAGTTGTAGTCAAGCATCTGAGGACCTGTCCTGTCAAAGAGAAACTAAACATGTTTGTTGTGGTTCCAGAGCTCAGAACTGGGATCAATGAGTGAAAAGTAGAGGAAGAAAGACTTTGACTCAGCATGATAAATTTCTAATAGCCATATCTAAAAATGAATGGGGCTGTCCTTGGAGGTAATGAGTTCCTTATCGCTAGCTGCATTCAAACAGTAGGAAAGCTGCTGTTTAGAGGCAGGCTGCGAAAACCATCAAAAATCATCGTGCTCTCTGGAGATGCTTTAAGGAGATGACTTCCAAAGTCTCTTTCAGCAACTCAAGAAAGGGCCTTGTGGTTGGGTGTAGATGTTAACATCATACTAAATACAGATATCGCATATGTCATTGGGTGCAAAAGAGGGTGGAGTTAAAATATCCCATTAACCCTTCTTTGCCTTGTGAAAGCACTCTTAACTATACGTTGAGCAGCAACGCTATCCGGTTCACACACTGTAATGGGGGGTTCATATCACTAAACATTATTGTCTGAACCTCACAAAGGAAATGAATGGACCTCATTGTAAAGCCAGATTTGGATTTTAAAGTTAAACTGAAGTTATCTTCGAGTGCATTAAAAAGGATACATCAAAATTAAAACCATTGTTAAAATTAATCAAAGATTTAGAAAGGTAGAATGAACTTCAGAGCTGGAAATTACTGATTTAAACAATTATTCTCACATTTTAAACTACATAATGAGCTAAAAATTATGAAGCCTCAGAGTATGGCTGTAAAACTAAAGTCAGAATGAAATGTTTTAGCTTTTCAAAACTAGAAAGCAGAACAATTACTCCCTGCAAAACGGTATAGGAAGAGGTTTCTGACCCTTGCTAATTGTTTTATTATTCTTCAGAGGGGCATATTGGCAGCATTTCCCAGGGTTTCCAGTAATTACACTCCATTCAATATCTGAAGAATTAGAACAATTCTACATGGACCATACTTGTGCCCTTCTGATGCAAAGCCTTTAGAGAAGTGAAAAAACAACTTAAAAGTAAATTAGCAAGAAAATTATCATAGTTGCTGTTTATTTCAGGACATTATATATCAGAGGCTAATTATACATTGTATGTTACATTTTCTTGGAGGTATTTGTAATATATTTCTCACACTGATCAACAAACATGCTAGTTTTTAGAATCCTTTATGAATATGAAGTTTAAACTTTTCTGATTGCCTCCTTGTGTATGAGAAATTATCCCGCACAGACACGTCTTCATGCTTGCCAGAGTCCTCAAAGCAGTAGTGTTGAGTGAGGTATTGTGATGCTCACGTACATACATTTGTAAGGCCTTGACTCTTCTGTGATTTTCTTTTTACATTACATAAGTTTTCTCAAAGTCATTTTATTATACTTTGGAAAGCCAAGGATCCATGATAGAAGAAAGTGAGAATTAGAATGACATAGCCGCTCAGAGACAGGGGAGCCTCCTTACCTGGGTAGAGCCTTATCAGTTTTCTGCTAGTATTACAATGAATCTGTTATCTCCATGGGACTTTCCCCTTTAGAGTCGAAGCAGCCAAGGTATCCTGAAACACATGCAGTAACTGGGGTGCCCGCTATTGTCAGAATACCACGAGTAAGAAATGCACATTACCGCCAAGACACAGAGCTCAGGTCTCACTGATATTTTTCCTCGGGAGTTAGGGATCTCTGTTTTTGTCCTTCATTTTTTTTTTTCTTTTCTTCTTTTGTTTTTAATGGAGCTAGGCACAAAAGATTCCCTTTTAAGTCTTTATTGCAACCAAAAGTTCACCCAGAAATTAAGATAATCAGTTAATGACAAAATTGACAAAAGTCAAATCAATTATAATCCATCCATTTGGGCCAGGCGCAGTGGTTCACGCCTGTGATCCTTGCACTCTGGGAGGCTGACGCTGGTAGATCCCCTGAATTCGAGACCAGCTTAAGCAAGAAGAGTGGGACCCAGTATTTACCAAAAAAAAATAGAAAAACCTAGGCAGATGTCATGGCTGAGGCCTGCAGTTCCAGCTATTTAGGAGACTTAAGTAGGAAAATTGCTGGGGCCCAAGAGTTTGAGGTTGTGATGAGCTATGATGCCACGGTACTCTACGCAGGGTGTCAGTGAGACTCTGCCTCTGTGGCTCAAAGGAGTAGGGCACTGGCCCCATATACTAGAGGTGGCGGGTTCAAACCTGACCCTGGCCAAAAGCTGAAAAAAAAAAAAATTATAATCCATCCATTTGATTGAATACATCCTCATTTTAAAAATGTTTTAAAATTCAAGTGCAAATGGCATGGCATGCAATGTGCAAAACCGTTTAAATTAAAGTAAAATATGCACAGGATGACTTCACATTTTTGGAAGAAATATAGTTCTAAATATGTTCCTTTTTTTAATATCAGAAGGAAAATACCAAAATATTAATGAGGTTACTCTGTGATTTTCTTTTTTTTTTTTTTTTTTTTTAGACAGAGCCTCAAGCTCTCACCCTGGAGAGAGTGCCGTGGCATCACAGCTCACAGCAACCTCCAATTCCTGGGCTCAAGCGAGTCTCTTGCCTCCGCCTCCCAAGTAGCTGGGACTACAGGCGCCCGCCACAACGCCTGGCTGTTTTTGGTTGCAGCCGTCATTATTGTTTGGCGGGCCCGGGCTGGATTCGAACCCGCCAGCTCAGGTGTACATGGCTGACGCCTTAGCCTGTTGAGCCACAGGCGCCCAGCCTACTCTGTGATTTTCTAAGTGATTTTTTATTTGCTCTCAGCAATTTCTGTATTTTCTGATTTTCTAAAACGGGCATGTGTTATGTTGTAATCAAAAAGGAAGAGCAGCGAAGGGAAGGAAATAGAGAGGGAATCAAAGAATTAGGGTTAACATTAAAACACACACTTTTGCTGGAAGAGTGAAAAGTCGGGAATGCATAGGGGGTAGCAAAAAATTGTATGTGGAATATTTTAACTTAATGTTCGGTCACTGTCATGTAATGCCTCACTACTGAGCCCTTTGTACTGTGAGGAACTTGACAAGCTCATCTTCCTTCAAATCTGGGGTAGTTACACATTCTTTTACAAACTCATAGTGACCTCAAGAAAGGATGGGAAACTATTCCTGAGCATTAAGGTACAGTCTCAAGCACGATGGATGCTTTTTACCTTGTGGGGAGCAAGCCAACAATTAGACTAGAAATATGCCAGAAAATGCCTCGTACGTGTGGGTGTGGGTGCCTCTTTAAAGTAATTAAGCAGGTTGTACATCAGCCAGTTGCCCTAAGTTAGCCAGCATCTCAGAACATGCTATTTCTTGTGGTGCTATTGCCGAAATAAATAATGTTTTCCTTCTTATACCCCGAGTTTATTTGCATTTCTTTCTTTTTTCTTGATTCCTTTCAGCGCATGATTACAAATACTGCCAGAACAGTGAGATACTACAGGAGCCAACCTTTCAGTAAGTTAATCACCGCTACATCCGACAATGGGAAAAGTTTTTTTGATGAAGCCACTGAGACATGTTGAGGAGTCAGGACAGTATTTGATTGTATCAGATACACTTTGGGCCATGAATTCCATGGGAGAGCGGCCTTGAGTTTAAGGATTTTCTTGCTGTTAGAAAACTAGAAAATATTTACCTTGTTATAAATCTAGAAGATAACCATAGGAATTCTATTTTATGAATGAATTTAAGGAGAATTAATTTGCTCTTTCCACCGTGGCTAGAGACAACTAAGGCACAATTGCCAACAATTCTTGCCTCAAACCAACTCTCCTTATGACTCATGGCTTGATGTTGAGAAACTCACATCTTGATGACTCAGTCCTGTCATTTATAAGCTGGGAAAGATAATATTTGTTGTCTCTCCATGTGTTGCAAGAATGCATTAATGTTTATAGCACATTTGGAAAAGGCCCCATCACAGATCATATTATGTTTCTAGTATTCCTGGTGAATTTGAGGTGTTCTTTTTAAATCTAAACATGTATCACAAACTGACATCACACAATACTTTACTATAAAAATATTACTGATGATAAATCATTTTAATCTGTCGGGAATTAAATTGCATCATAGCACCAAATGTAATGCTATGACACATTAGGTGCTACTGTTTCGTCTGGCTGGGACTTTAAGAGGGTGTGGGAGGTTTCACTCCTTCCATCTGATCTTGGAGTGAAGAAACGGACCCTGTGAGGTTTTTTTGTTAACTTCACTGTATGAGTCACTCGAAGAAATTTGTCCCATTAACTCAATGTGATAATATGACACGGACATGACTCTGAGGCTCCCAGTATCATCCCTTCCAGTAAACCCAGTGCTAAGATACCAGAAGGTTCTTATTAAGAAAACCAGAGCTGGGCGGCTCCTGTGGCTCAGCGAGTAGGGCGCCGGCCCCATATGCCGAAGGTGGCAGGTTCAAGCCTGGCCTCGGCCGAACTGCAAAAACAAAAAAATAACCGGGCGCTGTGGCGGGCGCCTGTAGTCCCAGCTACTAGGGAGGCTGAGGCAAGAGAATCGCTTAAGCCCAAGAGCTGGAGGTTGCTGTGAGCAGCGTGACGCCACGGCACTCTCCCCAGGGCGATAACGTGAGACTCTGTCTCTACAAAAAAAAAAAAAAAAAAGAAAAAGAAAACCAGAGCTACTGGCACTTCTTAGCACAGCACTGGCCCAACGCCAGGCTTTTTTTCATGGGATGTCAGAAGTATTAAATGTTCATTAGTTAATGTACAGGAGGAAAAAAATCTAGGAAAAATAATCT
>CAUYON010021128.1:0-21230 GCA_963573935.1 Arctocebus calabarensis
CAAGCTGAGCCTGACAGCTCCATTCCTGGGAGCACAGGCCTGCTGAGGGCTCCTTGTGGGCCAAGCTATCCTGGCCAAGGCCCAGGGCAGTCTGAAGAAAAGGGCCTCAGCTCTGGTGCTGTAAAGACAGGCACAGAGGCAGAGAGGGTGCCCACCTAGTGCTCAATTTCCAATGGCAGAGGCTAGTGCCTCAGGTGCTCTGAGTCTCAGTAAGTAAAGGCATCCTAGTGCCTAGTAAATGTGCACGGTATGGATGCCCCCATACTGCAGACCTGGACATTCAAACTCCTTGAGCCTCCTTTTCGACTAGCCCCACGTGAGAAAGGCCTGTGCCCCAGGGCCACACAGCTGCTCTCCTCCCCACCACCTCCTGCTGCCCAGACTCTGCTCCCCTGCACAGCCCCTGCCTCCTGCTAGCCCACAGCCCCTCCAGGGGCTCCATCACTTCCCATGGGTGGCTTGGTGCCTTGCTGGACCTCTCTGCCAGGGCCCCTGGGGACCTACTGCTGCTGACCTGCACCTTAGAGGAAGCAGTTTCTGGGCTGGCCAGCACCCCTGGCACAGAGGGCAACACCATGACTGTGGGACAGTGCCCGCTTCCCTGTACCCCAGCTATGTTGCCTGCCCATCATGGCCATCCTTGGACAAGAGGAGGGCAGGAGACTGGAGCTAGGGGACAACTGAGCTAGCCAGAGTGGGAGAAGGCCAGCTGTGGTGCCAGGGATCCAGGGATAAGAGGGAGACTCCCCCGCCCAGCCTGCCACTCTTCCTTCCCAACCCTGTCTCAGCCACCCTCCCTCACCTAGCTCTTCCCTTCTGGGGTAGTGGCCCCTTTGCACATGGCTACCAGGCTTGGTGAGCATTAGCCCAGGGACCAGTGCCCCAAAGGGTGGCCCAAGAAGCTTGGCCAGGAGGAAGAGACTTGGATTCAGGCCCCTCCCTGAAAGACCAACAGAGCACACCACTCATGACTCAATGACAGCCCCTACTGCTGGACTTGTCTGGATGACCCTCGTCTCAGCTCGTCATTCATCCATTCACCCAGCAACACTGAAGCGCCCATACTGTGCCAGGGACTGCACCCAGTGCTGGCACTGACATTCCAGCAGAGGACCCTGTCCTTCATGTCCAGAACAGCTTCATATGGCTCAGTTCTGTGTGGACCCTGTCTGGCCAGGGACCCTGAGGAGGGGTGACATGCCAGGTGTCTCCCAATCCATGGCTTCCCATACCCTCCTAGTCCCTCCCACCTTGAGTGCTCTGGGCCTTCTGTAATGTATGACCATGAACTGGGGTGCTTCAAATAGCAGAAATTGATTCTCTCATGGTTCTGGAAGCCAAAGGTCTGAAGTTGAAGTGCCGATGGGACCTTGCTCTCTCCCAAGTCTCCAGGGTTTCCTGCCTCTTCCAGTTCCTGTTGGCTCCAGGTGTCCCTTGGCTTGTGGCTACATCACTCCAATCTCTGCCTGTCTTGACATGGCCCTCTTCTTTTTGTGTCCAAAAGGACACTTGGCACTGGATTTTCTGCCTGCCCAGATAATACCAGCTGAGCTCACCTTGTCATCCTTAATTTCATTACATCTGCAGAGACACTTTTTCCTAATAAGACCCTACTAATAGGCTGCAGGGTGTGGACATATCCTTTTCAGACCACCACTCCACCTGCTACAGCCACCGTGCACCACCCTGTTTCTGTGGGTGCTGATGGAGGTGCTGCTGTCTGCTGACGGGATTGAGCCCTGCTGTGGGGACCCTCCCCCATCCTTTTCCGCTCTGGCTCTAGAGAGTGAGGTGCTCTCTCTCCTGGCCTAGTGTACCGTGACGGGGCCAGAGGTGAGGGGGCCAGTGCCTCCACAAAGGGGCTGACCTCAGAAGAGAGCAAGGACAGGCCACCCAGAGGGACAGGAGGGGGAAGAAGGGGTGGAGGCACAGGAGGGGTGGTGGGTCCTGTTCCAGTGGGGAAGTGTGTGTCAGGAAGGGTGGCGGGGAGGAGGGCGCGTGGCTCCCTTGGCAAGAGGAGGGTATTTTCCTCCCCCTTTCCGCTCTTCAGCCTTGAGAATCATGTGGCCACATAAATGCCATTCACAGTTGAGCCATGCAAACCACGGTGACTTTTCCTCCCAGCACAACATTTTGTTTTCCCAGGAGTTAATAATTGTCCTCCAGGCTGCTGTTTGCTTAGCTTCCCACGCACTTAGGACTGCCTCAACCCTAGGCTCGTGTCTGGTGTGTAAACGTTCACTCAAGACGTTCAAACACAGCCCGGCATTCTCATGGTTTCCTGCTGTGGGAAACCTCTGACGGCAGAGCCTCTGCCTGAGCCTGGAGAAAGCTTCCCCTCTTGTGTGTTGAAGACGCGCTTTACCAGCACTTTCCCTTTCTCAACAATGTACCACTGCTTGCTGTAAAGTTTCCAGCACATGGTTAAGAAGAGCCCAACCGGACGTTAGGTGCCCTGACCATCTGCTGTGACCTTGAGCAGCCCCCTAACCCAGGTCTTGCCCCCACTATCTCTGGAAGGACAGGTTTGGATTGTGGTTATTCATTAACCCTTCATTTATCTGTTTAGCGCACATTTGTTTAGCAGTGACTCTTAAGAAAACAGTTTATCATGGAAAATTTCGAACATAAACAGAGGTAGAGAGATTACCTAATGAAGCCCTATGGGCTGACCAGCCAGTGTCAGCAATTACAGTTTGCCCACATTTTTCATTTATAACTTTCTTTTTTCCCCTGGAATATTTTTTTAGTTGTTCTTTTCTAATCTTTAGATCCACAGGAAATTGCCGAGAAACTTGCAGGAGGCCGCCGGCTCCTCCCCACAGGGCCCCAGCATGGGTACCTTGCACAACAGACGTCCAGGCTCAGGGCTCAGATGTGGCACTGGCACCAACCGAGAGCTGCTCCAGTTGTCACCACGGCATGGGCATGTGTGCGCACGTGTGTCTCTATTCAGTTTCATCACTTGTGCAGAAGGAGGTAACTGGCACTGCAATCAAAATAAAGAAGTGCATTTTCAGGAGAAACGAAAGTGTTGCCAGCAGTGGCTGAGAGACCCGTTTCTTCACATCCCCTTTGTTCGTTTCGTCACTACTTTTATTTTGGCTATTTGATAGGTGTGTTCTGATGCCACAATATGGTTTGGGTTTCTGTCTCCCCAATGGCAATGATGTTGAACCTCTCATGCAGCTCCTAAGGCTGCTAAGACTGAGCAGGAGCTTCAGGTGCTGTTGGCCTAATCTGGCCTTCATAGAATCTTCTAATGACCTTTTTTTTTAACCCAGTTGTCTCAGTGTCTAGATTCATTATTTAGAGTTACAAAGTGATGATTTTCTGATTCCATCAATCTTCCTGCATTTCCTAATCAGAATCCTCTAATGGGACAACTTTCTCTCATCACCGTTTGGTCACTGGTGATGCAGAAGGAGGCAGATAGATATGTGAGCCTTCTTTCTGCATATGACCCTTCAGAATTGGTCTGCAAGCATATCTTCCAGCATATTTAACGTGCCATTGCCATCCTTTTTCCTGTTGGTGCCCGGCTGGTGACCTTGCTGCCTGGTGGGGGGGGCCTTCAAGGTGGTTCCTATGTCCCTTGTCCTGGGGACATCTTCACCACTCTTCACTGGACACCTGGATTTTCACTTAGCTCCAAGGGACCCTGGTTCCTCTTCATGGGAACTGTACCCGCGGCTGAATTCAGTAGGTGCTGCTAAATAAAGTTTCAGATTTCTTTGCAACTCTTTTTCCTTAAGATATAGTTCATTAGGTGTGATCAACAAACAAGATTTTCAAGCCCCTGAAACACTTCTCCATATGGTTCTGCCATCAATTTTCATATGGTTCGTTTCTGTTTGCTTTTCAATATTAGGGAGTGCGTTTGTCTTTCTTTTTCACTTTTTTACATTATGAAAATATCTTTTATGAAACAAGATGTGTGTTTATATGCCTCCAATTTTTTTTTTTTTTTTTGCAGTTTTTGGCTGGAGCCGGGTTTGAACCTGCCACCTCTGGTACATGAGGCCGGCACCCTAATCACTGAGCCACAGGTGCTGTCCCGCCTCCAATGTTTTTATACAGAAAGTAGAATATTGTTGTGTCCAGGCATCATGATGCACTGGGGGCGACCCAGGGAGCGTGGGGTGCAGGTCAGTCACAGCTTGTTCAGCTAGACCCAGCTGTTCGACAGTTGTTTCCAGTTGTTTGCTACTGTGAATAGGTACCTGCCCTTGACAGGGCTGCAACACTCTCTTTGCTCTTCGTCTTTCACTATTTCAGCACATGTGGAGTGCCAAGCACTAGGCCAGGCTCTCTGGACTCAAAGATCACAGCAGATACTGCTGGTGGTGCCCCCATTCTCCTCTGGTAATAGAGCCTCCATCCCTAGCTGGGTTTGTGACTGCCTAAATAAAGGTAACACTTCTGAGACCCTTCTATAGCTAAGTATGGTCATGTGGCCAGTGCTGGCCAGTGAGATGGGACTGGGAGTCTTGGCTAGCACCTTCTGGGAAATTCCATTCAAAGATGATGATATTGTTGATTTTTGTTCCCCTCGTTCCTTCCTCCTATTCCCTTTCTCCTCTCCTCTTTGCTGTGACAGCTGGACCTCTGGCTGCCATTTCAGATCAAGGTAAGGAAGGCCACACCCCAGGGATTGTGAAGCAGTGAGCTCTCATGATTTGGTGGGATGTCTATATTAACTCTGAAGGTATTTTTTTTTTTTTGAGACAGAGCCTTAAGCTGTCGCCCTGGGTAGAGTACCATGGCATCACAGCTCACAGAACCTCCAACTCCTGGGCTTAAGCGATTCTCTTGCCTCAGCCTCCCAAGTAGCTGGGACCACAAGTGCCTGCCACAATGCCTGGCTATTTTTTGTCATTGTTGTTCGTTGTTTGGCAGGCCAGGGCTGGATTTGAACCCACCAACTCTGGTGTCCTAGCTGCTGAGCTATAGGTGCCGAGCCTCTGAAGGCTTTCTCTTTGGACTTCATTAATTCATGACACAAATAAATGTCTGCCTTGGCTAGGCCCTCATTCTTATGAGTTTTTTCTGTCATCTGTGTAGCTGAATCTAATCTTAAGTGATAGAGGAGAAAACATAACAGACATAGTGCCTGTTAATATCTACTGGGAGGATAGCTGTTTAATGATGTATCTAATAAGTAAATGTATAATTAGTATTGGAAAAAAATCTATAAAAGTAAATGCAAGGTTACCCCTCAACAAACACCAAGAGTGAGAAAGAGAGAGAGAGATTGATCTGTGGTGAATGTTTCCCAATGTTTTTTGCAATCAGAAAACCAAAGAAGAGTCTGTTTTATGTTAGCATGCATCTAAATTTTCTGACATTTCAAAAGGTAAAAATTGATTTCTGTTGCCATTGGTATTATAAACTAGATGCCATGAATGAGCCTTCTGATGAAAATGACTAAAAATGCTAAATAAAATATTTTAAAATAACCTTTGTAGGCTTGGCGCCTGTGGCTCAACGGGCTAAGGCACCAGCCACATACACCTGAGCTGGCGGGTTCGAATCTAGCCCCCGGGCCTGCCAAACAACAATGATGGCTGCAACCAAAAAATGGCCAGGCGTTGTGGTGGGCGCCTGTAGTCCCAGCTACTTGGGAGGCAGAGGCAAGAGACTCGCTTGAGCCCAGGAGTTGGAGGTTGCTGTGAGCTGTGATGCCACGGCACTCTATCCAGGGTGACAGCTTGAGGCTCTGTCTCAAAAAAAAAAAAATAACCTTTGTAAATACACCAATGAGATGATGAAAAAGTAAGGAGTCCCTGAAATCCAAAAATGAAGTCAAAGCAGGAACTCAGAGAAGTAACCAGAACACTGAGGCCAGCTATCATCCTGAGGGAGTTTGTAGACCATGCTGACCTTCACTTCCATTTTCATGGCCTCATGGATTGTGGAAAAACCCCTCCCTGTCCCTCACCCTGTGCATGAAGGTGAAACCGTAAAAAGGGGGTGCCACAGTTGTTGCGATGAACTAGGAATACTCGCCACTACCTCTTCACACCCCTAGACTTCAAGCCTGGCATGAGGGGGAGGGGAAATATCTCCTCTGAGTATTTGTGCTCATGAGCCAGCACCACATGCGTTTGCAGCTGGGATCTGCAATGTTCAGATAGGCCATAAACTCCTCAAACTAAGAATTTAGTTTGAAATGGTTCTGGGTTGGAGTGTTCCCAGAAAACTGTCACAAGGTGATGTACATCTTTTCCTGAGGGGCCCACCCATACCTAGGTCTCAAGGTATTCCCTCTGTGAAGTTTTGAGAAGAAAAAATATTCTGTCAAAACCCCAAACATGCAGGTAAAAAAGGAAACACAGCCCCATGAGTGAATTCCAGCAGAGTGAAACTCTCACAGACTGCAAATGTTGAAATTATCAACTACAGAGTATAAAATCACTATGTTTAATATGTTAAGAGAAATCAAAGAGATTAAAAATATCGTAACAGGCAACATTCTATAAAAACAATCAAGTATATATGAAAGCAAACCCAATACTACTTCTGAAAGTCAAAAATAAGATAATGGAATTAAAAAATTCAATGAAGGACTTCCACTTCTGGTAATAATAAATTAGTTAATTCATGCCTCCTTCCTAATGAGGGCAATTAGAAAAGCTGGGAAAATAGAAAAATCATCTGCTAAGAGGCATCAGAGAGAAAGAAAGGAATGAAGAATTGAATTTCCAGGCCAGGGTCCAGAATATGGGAACCTAGGGAGGTCAGGCTGGAGCCTGCAGCTGCTTACCGCCCATGGGTGTTCATGGGGTCAGAATGAATGGGTTATGGGCTGGATAGGACTTTTGACAGCTACATGGGGCTAGAAGGACAGACACTGGTATTCCAGGGACAGCCATGGGAGTATCCTATCAAATCTTTCTCATTTGGGGTGGGATCCTAAGGGCTATTTCCTAGGAGTAAAGGTGACTGGGAAATAAAAACTCTTTCAGTACTTTAGCTAGCTTTTTATCTTGTCAGTACCCTAAACTAGGTAAGGGTGACCTCAGATGGCTGTGTCCTCAGAAACTGGCAAAGCAAAGTGGAATCTTCTTTGGAAGAGTTATTACTATATACATTTTTTCATTTATAATGCTCAGCAAATAATAAAAATAAGTAGGTGTATGAGGAGAGAATGTAATATGAATGAAAAGCAGCAGAAACAGCAGATAGCAGAAAAAGACCAAAATCTGCAGATATTGGAATTGCCAAATACAAACTGTAAAATAAGCTATTGTGATCAAGACCGTGTGCTATTGCAATAGGGACAGACTTAAATAGTAATAGAATAGAATTGAGAGTCCAGACATAAACTCATACATCTAAGGTCAATTGATTTCTTTGCCGAGACCAATGGAGAAAGAAAGGTCTCTCTAACAAATAGTGCTGGGTCAACTGGATATTCATGTGCACAAGAATGAATTTGGACTCCTACTTCATGCCATATGTAAAAACACATTCACAATGGATCAAAGACTTAAGAGTAAGCACTAAAATTATAAATTTTCTTAGAAGAGAACATAGGCATAAATCTTTATGATCTTGCATCAGGTGATGGTTTCTTAGACATGACAACAAAAGCACAAGTGACAAAAGATAAAATACAGGTGCCCACCACAATGGCCGGCTATTTTTTGGTTGTCGTTGTCATTGTTGTTTGGTGGGCCTGGGCAGGATTCAAACCCGCCAGCTCCGGTGTATGTGGCTGGCGCTTTAGCCGCTTGAGCTACAGGCACCGAGACAGTATTACCAGTCTTTAGAGAAATGCAACTGAAAACTACCATGAGGTACCGATGCATAGTAAGATGGCTATAATCAAAAAGACAGACAATCACAACTGTTGGTGAGCATATGGAGAAATTGAAACCTGCACACATTATTGGTGGGAATGTAACAGGGTGCAACCGATTTGGAAAAATTTGGCAGTTTCTTAAAATTTTAAAATAGAGTTCCCACATGACTAAGCAATTGCACTTACAGGTGCGTATGTACAATGGTGAAGCGTATGGCGTATGAATTACACCATGTCCTTCTCAGCGCGTATGTTCCATTATGGTGATGGTCACTTTGATCACTTGCTTAAGATGGTGTCTTCCAGGTGTCTTCACTGTCTAGTTGCTATTATTTTCCTTTTGTGAGGAGATATTTTGAGACTATATTAACAGCCTGTTGCTCAGCAATCTGCACCAGCCTTGCAAGGCAGTGGGGGAAGGGGATGTTTTTTCATCCATTGATTTTTTTTTTTTTTGCTGGAAATAATCATTACTATGATGGCTGCTAAATGGTAATTTTTCTATTTCCATTCTCTTTCCTACATTTATTCTTTGACTTCTACTGTGAAGAAGAGTTTCCCTTCTCTCCCATCTACAGTTGTGCATTGCTCAAAGATGGGGATCCAATCTGAGAAACGTTTGCTCAGGTGATTTGGTTGCCATATAACCATCTAGAGGGCATGCATGGAAACCTAGGTGGTATAGCCGAATGCACACCTAGGCCATGTGGTACAGCCAACTGCTTCCGGGCGACACACCTGCATGGCGTGCAACTGTGTGGAACACTACAGGCAACTGTGACACAATGGTAAGGATCTGTGTGTCTAGGTCTATGGTTAAACATAGAAGAGGCATAGTAAAAATATGACGTTATAATCCTATGGGGCCACTGTCCTCTATGCATTTTGTCATTGACTAAAATGCCATAATGTGACAAAGGACTGTATATATTTATTTTTAATCAATATGAACTCATGGATTTCTTACTTTCTGTTCTTGGCTCATCTTGACTTTCCCTGTCCCCTCGTTCATGAAACTGGACATTTCTCCTAGGATCCCTTGTTCATTTTAAATGGATATTGGCACTTAGAAACCTATTAGGATATCACACACACACAACACACACATATGCAGACATGGATATGCACACTTATTTTTGGATGTATGTACACTCCCACACACCTGTGTCTGTTTATGACCATGAGTTCACACCGACACTTCCAGTTCCAATCCTGCACCACCAGGTTCATTCCAGCTCTCTTCTGACTTGCTCACCTGTAACTTCTCTCTCTGTCACTGACATAGATGGCTCCCATGATTCACAATATATTTATGTATGCTAGAATACTCAGAAAGCAGTTTTAGAAATGCCAACTCATGTCTCTGCAAAGAAGAAAACCACTACTTTAGAGTTTCAGGTTCTTTCTAGCTCTTTCTTGTCTTTAGCCTGAGGCATATAGTCCCAGTGCTGGGTTCAAGTTCAAGTCGCTGGGGTTAGTGCTTTTCCTCCACTTCAGGGCAGGTATGTTTCTGTTTGATACACAGTTTGTTTCATTTCTTTCTGTGTGTGTCTCATTTGAGGATCTATTCACCCATTCCTGTGACTTTATCTGAGTTGAAGACATCAACGTTCCAATACCCTTGTCTTCTGGTTATGTTGAGGATATGGGTTTTATGTGGTTTTATTTGTGCATTAAAAAAATTTGTTTTTGCAGTTTTTGGCCGGAACTGGGTTTGAATCTGCCACCTCTGGCATATGGGGCCGGCACCCTACTCCTTTGAGCCACAGGTGCCGCCCCCCTTTTTTTTTTAAATAAACACCAGGGCACCAAGCCCGACTAGCTTGGCCTAGTGGCCCTTCTGCAGTGGACGGTGCACGCGGCCCACGGGGAACTGGAGACCAGGGCGCTATCAGCGCGACTTGGCTTTAGCACGGGCTTTGCTGCTGGTTTTGCCGCAGCCAAATGTACTGCGCGAGGTAGACCGGTGAAGAGCAACATCTCACAGAGACCGCAAAACACAGGCCCACCGCAGTCTAACTGCTGTTTTTTGTGCTTATTTTTTAAAATTGCTTTTTGTTTGAAAATTATGTTGAAAGTTCCAGATTTACCCGGCTTCTGTTACCTGGGCTACCCAGAATTCTCCAGAAAACCAATGTTTTGAACATGCCAATTATTCCCAATTTGATTTACAGATCGAATGGAATTGTAATTTAGATGCTGCTTATAAAATTGAGGCTGACAAGGTGGTCTAGTCATTACATTTCTATTGAAGAGCAAAAGGCCATAGCTAAGGCACTGATAAAGAAGGAGGAAGAGGAAAGAGTTGCTTTAGTAGATTCTAAGAATTATTATTATTTTTTTTGTAGAGACAGAGTCTCATTTTATCGCCCTCGGTAGAGTGCCAAGGTGTCACACAGCTCAGAACAACCTCCAACTCCTGGGCTGAGGCAATTCTCTTGTCTCAGCCTCCCCAGTAGCTGGGACTACAGGCACTTACCATAACGCCGGGCTATTTTTCTGTTTTTGCAGTTCGGCTGAGGTTGGGTTTGAACCTGCCACCTTTGGTATATGGGGCCGGCACCCTACTCGATGAGCCACAGGCGCCGCCCTCTAAGAATTATTATAAAGGTGTCACAGTTAAGATAGTATGGCATCATGACAAGGATAGACAGACCAATGGGACAGAAGACAGAATCCAGAGAAGTGTAGAAACTCCATATCTGACAAAGCTGGCATTGCAGTTCAGAAGAGGAAGAGGGGTTTTTTTCTTTTGCTTCTTTTTTTGAGACAGAGTCTCACTTTGTCACCCTGGGTAGAGTGCCATGGTGTCATAGCTCACAGGAAACTCAAACTCTTGGGTTCAAGCGATCTCTTGCCTCAGCCTCCCAAGTAGCTGGGACTACAGTCACCTGCCACAATGCCCCACTATTTTTTTGTTTAGTAGGCCTGAGCCGGGTTCAAACCCACCAGCCCTGGAGCATGTGGATGGTGCCCTAACCACTGATCTATGGGCACCCAGCCAGGAAGAGGATTTTTTTCAATAAGTTATGCTGGGACAATTGGTTGTCCATATGGAAAATAAAGAGTGGTGACATCACATACTGCAGGAGGGTGTATGCGGTGGCTGGCGCAGCCATTTGGGAAAACAGTTTGTCATTACTGAGCCAAGCTGCAGGTGCCTCATTCTTATGGCCCAGAGATTTCTCCTGAGGATGATCCTTAGAGAAACTGGCTCTGGGCAATGGGACGCTTGTAATAGCACAAACAGGTGGGAACAATCCAAGCACCACCAGGCAGACAACACACAGAGCAATTGTAGTTTAATTTCACAATGGAACAGAAAGCCCAGAGGACCCATGGACCGCTGCTATTATGGAGTCTCAGGAATACTGTGTTCAATGAAAAGCCAGCTTGCAGAATAATGCAGACAGTGTGATACTAAAGTTCAAAACAGGCAAAGTTAAAACATTATATTGTTTGGGGATGCAAATAAAGGTGGTGAAACTACAGAGAAAAACACAGCAGTGGTAAATGCAACATTCATGGACGAGGTCACCTCTGAAGGGGTGGTGGGAGGTGTTGGTGCCAGGAGAAGGGTCGCTGAAGGGTCCTTCTTTCTCTGAAGCTGGGTGGTCAGTACATAGAGGCTCGCCACATTGTTCTTTACATTTATACGTGTTTTGTAAATGTTCTTTCTTGTCTACTCAGTATCCAGTAAAGATAATTTTCAGAAGTAAAAGTTCTGTTAAATTACATGTGGAAGGCACCATGACCTTGCTGAGGCTGAGAAACCTCAAGAGTCCTCAGCAGGTCCTGGTGACTCCTCTGGGTAAAGGGTGAGGGGAGAATCTGGGTCCCAAGGCCTGGCTGCCATCCTTGCAGTCCCTGGTCACTGCCAGTACTCACTGGGAGGGCTGGGCTTCTGCACTCATTGGTAAACTGCAATTTTCTCCAAACCTCAAATATTCCTCACATCTCTCCTCTGGGACCCTGTCCCCCCATCCCTCGCTCCTCCCAATCTGAAACTAAGTGGCTCATTCTGGGTCCTGAACAGCCTCTGTGCATAGGCCACCTTGGTGTTTAGTGCTGGGAACATTCACGCTGCCCCCTTGGGGTCCCTGCTTGGTGTCAAGGCCCAGCACCCACACTCTTGGAGAAGACTCAAGGTTATGTCCGCCCACCGGCTATATGCGCGGCCCCGTCCACCTGCAGCCAGTTTTCATAATGACCAGTTCACCTCATTACCAGGTCACCTCCAAGCCTGAATTTGGAATTCAAATGAAGGGAGTTTATTTTCACCTTTTATTCTAACAGCAGCTCTGCTTAATTAGTTCTCTAATGACCAATTTGCCTGATTAAGAGATATTAAGCACTTTGGAACCAATTCACTGAAGGCCCTTCTGTCTCCTCAGCTGGGTTAGGAGTTGCTTCCTCTCCTGGGAGCTCTTTTTTCATCTTCTTCCCTCAAAAGTAGCCGTGTCTAACTCTGGACTTGCCCCAACACTGAAGCAGTTCATATAGAGTGGCCCGTCGGCCCCTGTGGCTGCCATACTTGGGTCTGTTAGGAGAAGAGGGAAGCAAGGTGGTACGGTGGCACCCTCACTATGTTTTATGTTTATCTACATGACACATGAAAGCTGCATCAGGACACATACACACGACTGAGTACGGCATAACCTTAGTAACATATACTGTGGAGAAAGGACTTGTTACCAAAGCTAAAAATGTTCTTAAGTACTCTAGAGGAGAGAAAATAGAATAGGACAAGGATAAAGATGTTGCAAATGTGCTAAGTGCCTTTCCCATTCATCTTGGCCTCTGGACCCGAGGTCTGGGCCCTCCTGGGGGCAGGAGTCCCACTTCCCTCCCAGGGGCAGAGGAGCGAGTTAATGCCTTACTGTCCACTGTTAACCAGTAGAGCAGCTGATGGAAGCAGGCTGCCCTTAGAGGAATGCTTTGTTTGGTTTTGTTTTTTAATCCATAAAATGGCAAAAAGTTGGGAGAAAATTCAGCCATGCTGTAGTCACAGACAGAGCTGCTGGCCTAGAGGCTGCTATGAGCTCTCATAATAGGACCCACACCACCTGGGCAGTGGGCTAGCAGCTCCAACTTGTTCCCGGCTGGCCTTTGGCCTTGAGGGTACAAGCCAGACACTCTGCCTGAGTCCTTCAGCACTGGCTCCAACATTGTCAACTATGGAGGGCAAGGCATGTACTTCATTCTGCCCCACACAGAGAAGTTTTGTTGACAATTTAATGAGGAGAGGGGGTAAGGCCCAGCCCAGTGATGGGGTGGTTCAAAGGCTGTGACTTGGGGACAAGGCCCCTTGCTGTTCAGGCAAGCACTGCTCCAGGCTGCCTTCTGAGCAGGGAGTGAGGTGTAGAAGCATGTTCTAGGGAGAGTACCCTTGGGAATAGGAGTGCATATTGGATTCCTGAGGTTTCTGAAGGCAGGAAACTTACTGGAAGGAAAGGGTGGGCTCCTGGGAGCACTAAGCATGGGGCTGTAGACACTGGGGCCTCTTACAAGGAGGGGCCCTACCCCAGGAAAGGAGCGATCCCATTGGTCGGCATCAGCAAACTCAGGCAAAGATGTGGCCCCTCACCCGGTCCCGACCTTGACATAGGAGAGTCTTGCCTGCATCAGCCCAGGGGGTGGGGGCTGGCAGGGGAGGGAGGGAGATCAGGCCACCCCTCTTCCATTCCAGTCTATTCCAGTCTTGAGGATGGGGAGGGAAGGCTTCCAATGGGATGTGAGTCTGGGCTGAATTTTAATCACCAAAAAAGTCCAGAAAAGTTAATGGCTGGGAGTGGGGGGAGGTGCCCGGATACACAGTGACTGGTGTAAACAAACCCTGTCACGAATTACACCAACAGGAAAGGTCTGGAATGGCCAGCAAACCCCCAGAAAGTAATGGAGGGGCTGCAGGTCCAGGTGTGATCCCCACTCCCAGCCTCTGGTGCCCAGCCTGGGGTCAGACTCCAATTCACCCTCTTTGCCCTTGCCCCATTAGTTGAGGCAGAGCAGGGATGTGGGGCCAGGCAGGCAGCACCCTAGCTGGCCCTCTCCTTTCAAAAGCAGAGTGAGGTTGGTTTGTGGCTCCTCCAGACCCCAGGAGACACTTTCCACTAACTGAGGCTAGGAGGCTGGGTGCTAGGGAGTCCCTGAGAGGGCACAAGTGCAGCCTGAATGTTTTGGGGCCAGAGGGGCTCAGATCCTTGTCCTTTGCTCTCTTGGGAGTGTGGCAGGCTGCTGGGTAGGCAGAGCTACCAGGAGTTTCCTGGCCTGTGGAGAATACACTGGGCTCATCAGGGAACCTGCAGCCATGGGGCTTGAGCTCAGATTCACCAGCAATTTTCTAGGCTCTTCTGCATGTGTTGTGCTGTGCTGGCTCAGGACCTCCCAGGAAGACAACCTCTCCGCTCAGTCTCTAGGCAAGAGGGCTCCTGGGTCCTGAAAACCTGTGCCTAGCATCCAGAGCAACAGTGGGTTCTACCCGCTCCTGTGTTGGCTTCAGCATCTGTCCATGTTGTCTGGACACTTTCTTCCACGCCCTTTGATCCAGGTGTGCAAGGAGTGTGTGATGCCCTGGTACTCACCCCCTGGCTGGGTGCAGGTCTGGGCCCCGGATTTTTTTCCACCCTTCTCCCTCCTCCGGCAGCTTTCAGCTTCCAGCTGCACACCCAGCCAGCACCAGCATCCCATTGCGGAAAATGGCTTCCTCCGCAACAGGCTGCCTGGTAGCTGAGTGGAAACCATGGCAACGGGAAGCAGGGAGGATATTCCTGTCACCCCTTAGAAAGGGCAGCCTATTTCTGGGACCTGAGCCCAGTTATTCAGTAGTTTTGTATTTTGCTGTGAATTTCAATTCTGGAGAGGTGGCATCGAGAGTGTTGGGCCTGAGGTTGGGGCCAGGTTAAGTGACTCCCTTGCCCTTTCTCCGAAGATTCAACTCC
Source organism: Arctocebus calabarensis (assembly GCA_963573935.1). Lineage (NCBI taxonomy): Eukaryota > Metazoa > Chordata > Mammalia > Primates > Lorisidae > Arctocebus > Arctocebus calabarensis. The sequence goes on from CAUYON010021128.1 coordinate 14,746, forward strand.
GCCTCAGGCCTCCAGGGCCCCGTGCGCGGCCACAGGGCTCAGCGCCAGCCCAGGTCGAATCCCGTTCTCAGCCGGAATAGAGTGGGTGGGTGCTTTGGGGTGACTGGGATCCTCTCAGGGGCTGCCCGCCCCGCACGACCTCCTGCTTCTGAAGTCCTGATTCCCTGTGTCCCGCACTAGGACTTTTAGGAGCCCAGGCGCGGGTCTGCCTGAGGCGCCCGCAGCGGTCGTGCGCAGGGCCCCGCGTCCCCGCGGTCGGCACACCCCTCCCACCCAGCGGTCCCGGAGCCCCCTCCGTGCGCACGCTCACACGCAGACGCGCGCTCTCCCGCGGGGAGGCCTTTGGTGTGGACGACTCTGTCCCCTAGCGGCGGGTTGCGGGCAGCGCGCAGGGTGGGGGTAGGTGGCCGTCGCGACTCGCCGCTTTCCTTCCAGGGAGGTGTAGGGAATAAAGGACCTGCTCCAAGGACAAATAACGCAGGCTGAGCAAGGGCGGAAAATCCTAGGAGGTGCTCGCGGCAGTCCGCTGCTTCTTTCCATCTGCCGCTCTCTCCCTAGGTGACCTCAGTCCTTCTCATGGCTGCCCAGACCTAGGGGACAACCACAAGGAGGACATTGGTACAAATCGAGCCCATCTTTTCCTGCCCACACCTGCTCCTCATCTCACTTAGAAACTGGCATCTTCACCCACCAAGTTGCCCCAAGCTTGATTCCATACCCCCTCCTTCTCCTCCCCGACATCCAACTCCTCACTGATATGGGGTTTTTACATCTTAGAAATCTTTAGAATAATCTGCTGGCGGGCAGAATTTTGGTCCTCATGACCTTTGGCCCTGATGTCACACCTGTGAATAGAGTACATTACTTGGCCAAGGGACTTTGCAGATATAGTTTAAGGCTAACCGGTGGATGTTGTTGTAGGGACACGAGTCTGCATAAGCAGAGCTCCACCTGCTGAGGGCAGAATTGGAAATGAGAAAGATGCAAGGTTGGTGGGAAGGGCTTAGCTTACCACAGCTGGCCAAAGATGAAAGGAAGGTCACATGCCAAGAAAATGGGGACCTAGTCCCACAACTTTAACGAACTGAATTCTGCTAATACCTGCATGAGCTTGCAAGCAGAATCTTTCAGAGCCTCCAGATGGAGCCCAGCCTAGTCAACGTCTTTCTTTTTTGTTGTTTTTTGAAATTATTATAGATTCACAGGAAGTTCCAAAGACAGTGCAGGAAGGTCCCATAGGTTATAGTGAGATATAATTTCCTTAATTTACCATGCAACTCATCAATTTAAAGTACATTTTAATAATTTTTAGAATAGTCACAGAGTTGTGTAACTATCACCACTATCTTATTCCAGACTATGTTTATCATCCCCAAAAGGAATCCTGTATGTACTAACGTACTCACTCTCCATTCTTCTCTCTCCCAAATCCTGGCAGCAATTAATCTCCTTTCTGTCTCTCTGAATTTGCCTCTTCTGATCTTTCATATAAATCATACAACTGGTGTCCTTTGTATCTGGCTTCCTTGACATATTATAATGTTTTCAAGGTTCATCCATGTTATAACATAATTCAGTATTTTATTTCTTTGTATGGCTGAATAATATCCCACATGTGGTATGGATATGCCACATTTTGTTTATCTATTCATCTATTGATGGACATTGGCTTGTCTCTGCTTTTTGGCTATTATGACAGCCTTTTTGGCTATCAACATTTGTGTACAAATGCTTTCAGTTCTCTTGGGTATATAATTAGGAGTGGAATTTCTAAGTCGTTTGATAAGTCTATCATTCTTTTGAAGAACTATCAGACTGTGTTCTGAAGTGGACATAACTGTTTATCTCCTGCCAGCAATGCATGAGGGTTCTATTTTCTCTAAATTATCTCCAAAAGAGAGATTGTTATTGTCCATATTTATTTTGCCATAGCCTTCCTAGCAGGTGTGAATTGGATCTCACAATGAGAGATGGTTTTGATTTGCATTTCTCTAATACTAGTGATGTTGGGCATATTTTCATGTGCTCATGACATACTGTATATAGTCTTTTGAGAAATGTCTATTCAGGCCCTTTACCCAATTTTAATTGGGTTTTTAAAAATTATTGAGTTGCATTGGTTCTTTATATATTTGTTTGTTAAATACAAGTCAATTATCAGCTGTATGATTTGCAAATAGGTTCTTGTATGCTGTGGACTGCCTCTCTACTTTATGGTGTCCTTTGAAGCAAATAATTGTTTAATTTTGGTGAAGTCCAATTTATCTATTTTTTTCTTTTGTCACTTATGCTTTTAGTGTTATGTATAAGAAAGTATTGTCTCATCCATGGGTAGGAATATTTATACCTGTTTGCCTCTGAGAATTTTATAGCCATAGCTGTCACATTTTGGTCTATGATCCATTTTGAGTTAATCGTATGTGGTGTAAGTTAGGGGTCCAAATTGATTCTTTAGCATGTAGATATGCAGTTGTCACAACATCATTTGTTAAAGAAACTATTTCCATTAAATGGTCTTGGCACTCTTGGCAAAAGTCATTTGACCATAGATGGAAGAGTTTATTTCTGGATTCTCAAATTCTATTCCATTGATATATATGTCCATCTTTGTGCCAGTATCATGCAGCCTTGGTTCTTGTAGCTTTGTGGTAAGTTATGAAATCAGGAAGGGTGAGTCTTTCAACTTTGTTCTTTTTCAAGATTGTTCTGGATATTCTTATTTTCTTCCATTTCTGTGTGAATTTTAGTATCAGCTTGTCAATTTCTACAAGACAGCCTACTACGATTTTGATAAGGACTGCACTGAATTTACAGATCAGTTTAGAGAGTATTACCATCTTGATAATATTAAGTCTTTTGGTCGGTAAACATGGATATCATTCCATTTCTTTAGATGTTCATTAATATCTTTAAATGAGATATTATACAAGTCTTGCCTTTCCTTTTAAAAATTTATTTCTACATATTTTATTCTTTCTCATGCTATTGTAAATGAAAGTATTTTTAATTTCATTTTGGGTTGTTCGTTGGTAGTGTATAGGAATAGAATTGATTTTGTAATGCTGATGTTGTATCCTGAATCTTTGCTCAACTTGTTTATTATCTCTAATAGTATATTTTGGTGTGTATTCCTTGGAATTTTCTTTATAAAAGATCATGTCATCTGAACATAGAGTTTTATTTCTCATTTTCCACTCTGAATGTATTTGGCTATTATTCCTTTTGCTCATGCTGACCCTAATATTGTAACTCTTCTGATAGTCGCCTCCATGTCACTAGACAACTGGCTTCTACAGCTATTTCTCCAGCTTTAATTCAGACCGTCCCCCTTGACTGCCTGCCTGGAGGGTTGAGGGTCTGACTCCCTTGCCCACTGAACAAACAGTAAAGACAAGCTCTCTTGACTGATCTTGCCTGTTCTTTTCCCTGAGGCCCTGTCTAGGTGTAAGGGGAGGCGGTGCACAGAGGGTGATACCTGCCACAATAGGCTGACCCACTGCACCCTTGGAGTGGCCCTGCCCAGCAGGTGCCCCTGGGTTCCTGGACTGGAATGGCAAGTCTGTCCCTCCCTCCACACACTCCCTCCACGGGAACCTCCCTGGCTCACAGCCCCACTTAACTGGTTCATACATGAGACCTTACCCCAGCTGATTTGACAAAATATGGTTTCTTCATTCAGGGGGATGTGTTCACAAACTAGGCTTGTTCACATGAGCAAAAGTCTGCCCTGTGCTGGTCCCATAGTCAGAGATGTGGGAGTGGGGAGGCCTGAGGAGAGGATGGTGGCACAGTATAAGGGGATGGGGCTTGGCAAGGATGGCAAAACTTTGCTTTCCAGCCCCAATGGGGGGCATTTGGAATAACAGGAAAGGTACTGGGTCAGGAGCTAAAAGCTTTACATTCTTAATGGCATTGACATGCTGGGTGACCTCAAGAAGTCACTTGTCCTTGGATCTGATTTCTTCACCTATGTTCTTTTCATCTGTTTAATACAGCACTCCGGGCTGAGGATTATGCCTCTTCAGGCCATCTTCTCTCTGCAAGTAGGGGCCCATGCACCGAAATGACACCCATCCTCCCTGGAAGGCTTCAAGTTCAGCAGATGTCTAGAGGAGGGCTTAGACATTCCCTTCCCTGCCCTGCTGTATTAGTTTTCTGTGACTGTTGTAACAAAATACCACAAACTGGATGGCCTAAAATAACAGTTTAGTCTCTCATGGTGCTGGAGGCCAGAAAGCCTGCAGTTGAGGTATCAAAAGGGCCCACACTCCCTGGAGGCTCTGGGGTGGGTCCTTTCTGCTGTTTCCTGCTTGGGGAGGCTCCAGGCCTTCCCGGGTTTGTAGCAGCATCACTCCAAACTCCATCTCCATCTTCCTGTGGCCCTTTTCTTTCTGTGTCCTCTGTGTCTTACGAGGGCACTTGTCACTGGATTTGTGGCCTACCTGGGTAACCTAGGGTGAGTGCACCTACAGGTCCTTCCCTTCATTCCATCCACAGAGACACTTTCCCCCACTTTCTTTCCATGCTCTATGGAAGAGGGTGTGGACACGTCTTTCTGAGGGCTGCCATTCTGCCCACAACTCCCCTTTAGTGCCTTATTCCATCAGGACTGATCTTACAATGCCATTTAGGCCTATCCATGTCATCAAAATTCTGACTCCCTCCTGACCTCTCCCCACTCCCCACACTCCAATCCCCTCACGGCTGTGCACCTGGCCATGTCTGTCTCTGTTGCCATGCTCTTCCTGACTCCAGAAAGCCATTCCGGGGTGGAGCTCATCAACCACCAAAGGCAAGGCCTCTTCTCTTGCCCCCATGGGTCTCACTTCACTGGCACACTCTCAAGGAGTGGCTGCTTTTCCTCCCCCTGCTCCCAGCCCCTTAGATAGATACAGAAGGCCAAGGGCGCAGTGTGTGTAGCTGCTCACCCTAGCAGAGACGCCTGAGGGAGAAAGGACAATGAGCCCCCGAAGATATCAGGTCTTAACCCTCTGGGCTCTGTGAACATGACCTTATTTGGAAAAAGGATCTGTGCAGATGTGATTCAGTTAAGGATCTTTAGGTGAGATCATCCTGGATTGGGGCCTAAATCTAATAACAAGCATCCTTACAAGAAGGAAGAAGACACAGACACAGAGGACATGACCATGTAAGGAGGACTCACAGCAGAGTGATGCACCCAGAAGCCAAGGGATGCCTGCAGCCTCCTGAAGCCAGAAGAGGTGGAAAGGACCTTCCTCTGGAGCCTCCAGAGGGAGTATGGCCTTACCCATACCTTGATTTCAACCTTCTGGCCTCCAGAACCAGGAGACAACAAATTTCTGTTGTTTTAACCCACTGGATTTGTGGCATTTTGTTTTGATGTTTATGGGAAACTCAAAGAAACTCTCACATCTGCACTTTGATACCCCTTACAAATATTCTATATGAAGGTAACACATGGAGGCACTCATCAATGTGTGACAATTTACTGACTAATCCATACAGATTATCCTCCTTCCTCTGTCCCCAATAATAGCTTGTCTTCTGGTCTCCCTTAGCCATTTGCTCTCATGGGCACATCCCAGACCTTGCCTTTACCAAAAAGTGCAGTTCCTTGGAGTCTCAATTTCACAGGCCTTCCTCCCTGGCCACTACCTTCTGTCCTTCCAGCTTGTGGAGCTGATCTCCTGACCTCTAGTATTGTGTGTCTTACCAAGGTGATTAGGAGACCAGTGATTTTCTGCTCCACAGATTCTGTCAACATGCTGTCATACTTGTGTGATATCCTGGGGGCAGTGAGATCAAGCTCACTGGGGACAAAACCATGTCACGGAGCCAGAAAACTGAAGTGTCCTAATGTTGCTGTCTGAGGTAAGTAGAAAGTTGTGGAGTTCTTTGTTTATTAGATTGGAACTGCAAGACATCTCCTGCTTTGCTACAGCTGGAGGATCACAGAGGATCACAGTGAATGGAGTCAACATGGGGTGTGGGATGGTAGCTTCCACAAGGTCCCACCTACTGCAGGAGCTGTGGTGGGAATTTGAACTGTACACTTGGCAACTAGGAAGTGATCACAGGTTGGATGCACAGGGGACACCCATGAGACAGACTTGGGTCAAGATGTCTTCCAGGGTTCCCACTGTGGCTGGTGGGCTCTGAGTGTGCAGAAGCACAGAGTATAGTCCACCAGCACCCCACCCCTGGGACCCTGCTCCCTAAACCTCCTCCTACACACTGTCTTCAGGAGGCACTGCTCGGTGGAGCCTTGTTTCAGGACATCAAGGACACAGTCCCACTGGTCCCCTCCTGCACTATCTCCTTGCCATCAAGAGTCCCTGGGCCTTGGCTCGGTGCCTGTGGCTCAGCGAGCTAAGGCGCCAGCCACGTACACCTGAGCTGGCGGGTTCGAATCCAGCCCCTGGGCCCGCCAAACAACAATGATGGCTGCAACCAAAAAATGGCCAGGCGTTGTGGCGGGCGCCTATAGTCCCAGCTACTTGGGA
>CAUYON010021130.1:0-16298 GCA_963573935.1 Arctocebus calabarensis
TTCTGGGTGAGTTTACTTTTGTGGTGGAGGTTTGTGCTGGTCATTGTGGAGGATAGGTCTGAGAATATCCTGGAGAGCTGGCTTAGTTATAGCAAATTTCTTCAGCATGTGGATGTTGTTGAAGTATTTAATTTCTCCATCGCAAATGAAACTCAATTTAGCTGGATACAGGATCCTTGGTTGAAAGGTTTTTTGTTTTAGGAGATTGGAAGTCAATGACCATTCTCTTCTAGCTTGAAAAGTTTGATCAGAGAGGTCTGAAGTTATTCTAATGTTCTTCCCCTTGTAGGTAATGGATTTCTCACATCTTCCTCTCACATTGACAGAAGCTCATTATCTCTAAATTGCTTAAAGCACCACCAAGATTAGAATTCTTCAGGAGCCTGTGTAGATTCAGGAAGATGTCACCTGTGAAGTTGCAAGACACCCACTTAACTAGTACCAACTCCACCACTTAACCAGCCATAACCACTTAACAAGTTCTGACTCAACAATTTAGCCAGCCTTAACCACTTAACTAGTTCCGACTCAACGACTTAACCAGTCAGCCATGTGCATTTAACTAGTTCCTACAGAACGACTTAAACAGCCTGAACCAGTTAACTAGTTCTGACTCAACCTAACCTGCCTTAACCACGTAACTAGTTCTGACTCAATGACTTAACCAGCCATAACTACTTTACTAGTTCTGCCTCAACGACTTAACCAGCCTTAACCACTTAACTAATTCTGACTCAATGACTTAACCAGCCTTAACCACTTAACTAGTTCTGACTCAACGACTTAACTAGGCTTAACGTCTTAACTAGTTCTAACTCAAGCACTTAACCAGCCATGTGTACTTAACCAGTCCCTACACAACAACCAGCCTTGACCACTGAACTAGTTTCGACTCAACGACTTAACCAGCCTTAACCACTTTACTAGTTCTGACTCAACGACTTAGGTAGGCCTAACCAGTCCTAACCATTTAATGAGTTCTGACTCAACGACTTAACCAGCCTTAACCACTTAACTAGTCCTGACTCAACGACTTAGCCAGGCTTAACCAGTCTTAAACAGTTAACTAGTTCCGACTCAATGACTTAACCAGCCTTAATGACTTAACTAGTTCTAACTCAAGCACTTAACCAGCCAAGTGTACTTAACTAGTACCTAAGCAAGGACTTAACCAATCTTAACCACTTAACTAGTTCCAACTCAATGACCTAACCAGTTAACAAGTTCTGACATGACTTAACCAGCCCTAACCAGTTAACTAGTCCCTACGCATCAACTTAAGCAGCCTTAACGACTTAACTAGTTCCGATTCAATGACTTAACCAGCGGTAACCAGTTAACTAGTTCCAACGCAATGACTAAACCAGCCTTAACCACTTAACTAGTTCTGACTCAACGACCTAACCAGCCTCAACCACTTAACTAGTTCTGGCTCAATGACTTAACCAGTTAACTACATCCGACTCAATGGCTTAACCAGCATTAACCAGCTAACTAGTCCCTATGCAAAAACTTAACCAGCCTCAAACACTTAACTAGTTCTGACTCAATGACTTAACCAGCCTTAACCACTTAACTAGTTCCTATGAAATGACTTAACCAGCCTTAACCACTTAGCTAGTTCCTATGAAATGACTTAACCAGCGTTAACCACTTAACTAGTTCTGATGCAACAACCTAACCAGTTAACCAGTTCTGACACAACTTAACAAGACTTAACCTGTTAACTAGTCCTTACACAACAACTTAACCAGCCTCAACCACTTAACTAGTTCCTACTCACTTAGTCAGCCTTAACCAGTTATTTAGTTCCTAGGCAACAGCTTAACTAGCCTTAGCTAGTTAACTAGGTCTAATTCAGTGATTTAAGCAGCCTCAACCTGTTAACTAGTTTGACTCAATGACTTAACCACACTTAACCAGTTAACTAGTTCCTATGCATCAACTTAACCAGCCTTAACCAGTTAACTAGTTCCCACTCAACGATCAAACAGCCTCAACCACTTAACTAGTTCCCACTCAATGGCTTAACCCGCCTTAACCAGTTAACTAGTACCTGTGCAACAACCTAACCAGCCCAAACCACTTAACTAGTTCTGACTAAACGACTTAACTAGTTAACTAGTTCTGAAACGACGACTTAACGAGCCTTAACCAGTTAACTAGTTCCAACAAAACGACTTATCCAGCCTTAACCAGTTAGCTAGGTTGGGCTCAACAGCTTAACCAGTCTTAACCACTTAACTAGTTCTGACTCAATGACTTAACCACCTAAGTTGCTCCGACTCAACGACTTAACCAGCCTTAACCAGGTTACTAGTTTTCACAACGACTTAACCAGCCTCAACCACTTAACTAGTTCTGACTCACTGACTTAACCAGCTTCAGCCACATAACTAATTCTGATTCAACGATTTAACCAGTTGTAACTAGTTAACTAGTTCTACCTCAATGACATAACCAGACCTAACCACATAACTAGTTCAGACTCAATGACTTAATCAGTCTTAACCAGTTTAACTAGTTCTGACTCAAGGACATGACCAGTTAATCAGTTCTGACACAACTTAACAAGACTTAACCTGATAACTAGTCCCTATGCAACAACTTAACCAGCATCAAACACTTAACTAGTTTCGACTCAACGACTTAACCAGTCTTCTCGTTCCTATGCTACAACTTAACCAGCCTTAACCAGTGAACTAGTTGTGATTCAGCGACTTAACCAGCCTCAACCTGTAAACTAGTGGTGACTCAATGACTTAACCTGTCATAACCAGTTAACTAGTTCTGACTCAGAACTAGTCTTACTCAGGCTTAACCGCCTAACCAATTCCAAATCAACTATTTAACTAGCTCTAACTCAAGCACTTAACCAGCCATGAGTACTTAACTTGTACCTATGCAACCACTTAAACAGCCTTGACCACTTAACTAGTCCAGACTCAATCACTTAACCAGTCTTAACCACTTAACTAGTTGTGACTGAACGATTTAATCAGAGTTAACCTGTCTTAACCGGTTAACTAGTCCCGACTCAACAACTTAACCAGCCTTAACCTGTTTACTAGTGATGACTCGTTCTCTAAACCAGCCTTTACCAGTTAACTAGTTCCAACTCAACGTCTTCACCAGGCTTAACCTGTTAACTAGTTCCTACTCAGCGACTTCACTAGCCTTAACCTGTTAACTAGTTCTAACTCATTCACTAAACCAGCCTTAACCAGTTAACTAGTTCCAACTCAACGTCTTCACCAGGCCTAACCACTTAACTAGTTTTAAAATTTCACCATCCTTAACCAGTTAACTAGTTCCGACTCAGCGACTTAACCACTCTTAACCAGCTAACTAGTTTGCACTCAACAACTTAGCCACGCTTTACCAGACCTAACCAGTTGACTAGTTCCAACTCAACATCTTCACCAGGCTTAACCACTTAACTAGTTCGTACTCAATGACTTAACCAGCCTTAACCAGCTAACTAGTTCCAACAGAACGACTTAACCAGCCCTGACCACTTTACTAGTTCCGACTCGACGATTTAACCAGTGAACTAGTTCGACTCAATGACTTAACCCGGCTTAGCCAGTTAACTAGTGCCAAGTCATGCCTTACTCAGCCTTAACCCACTACTACTGTCGACTCAAAGGCTTAACCAGCCTGAACCACTAAACTAGTTGCGACTCCACGATTTAACCAGGGTTTACTACTACTGTCGACTCAAAGGCTTAACCAGCCTGAACCACTAAACTAGTTGCGACTCCACGATTTAACCAGGGTTAACCAGTCTTAACCACTTAACTAGTCCCGACACACCGATTTAACCAGAATTAACCTCTTAACTAGTTCTAACTCATCTTCTAAACCAGCCTTGACCTGTTAACTAGTTCCAACTCAACGTCTTCACCAGGGTTAACCACTTAACTAGTACTTACTCAACGACTTAACCAGCATTAACCAGCTAGCTAGTTCCCACTCAAAGACTAAACCAGCCATAACCTGTTAACTAGTACTGACTCATTCACTAAACCAGACTCGACGAGTTAAGTAGTTCCAACTCTACGTCTTCACCAGGCTTAATCACTTAACTAGTTCCTACTCAATGACTTAACCAGCCATAACTAGTTAACTAGTTCTGACTTAACCGTCCTTAACCTGTTATCCAGGTCTGACTCAATGACTTAACCAGTCAACTAGTTCCAACTCAACATCTCGACCAGGCTGAACCACTTAACTAGTTCCAACTCAGCCCGTTATCTAGCCTTACCCAGTTAACTAGTTCCTATGCAATGACTTAACCAGCCCTAAGCACTTAACAACTTCCGAATGAACAACTTAACCGGTTAAGTAGTTACAACTCCACGACTTAACCACCCTTAACCACTTAACCTTGTTCTGACTCAATGACTTAACCAGGCTTAACGTCTTAACTACCTCTAACTCAAGCACTTAACCAGCCATGAGTACTTAACTTGTACCTAAACAATGACTTAACCAGTCTTAACCAGTTAACTAGTTGTGACTCAACAATTCAACCAGGGTTAAAAAGTCTTAACCAGTTAACTCAACATATTAACCTGTTAATAAGTTCTGACTCATTTACGGAACCAGCCTTAACCTGTTAACTAGTTCCAACTCAACATCATCACCAGGGTTAACCACTTAACTAGTTCCTACTCAATGACTTAACCAGCCTTGACCAGATAACTAGTTCCAACACAACGACTTAACCAGCCCCAACCACTTAACTAGTTCCGAGTCAATGACTTAACCAGGTGTAACAAGTTAACTTGTTCCGAGTCAATGACTTATTCAGCCTTAACCAGTTAACTAGTGTTGACTCAATGACTTAACCAGCCTCAAACACTTAACTAGTTCCAACTCAATGACTTAACCAGTTAATCAGTTCTGATACAGCAACTTAATATGACTTAACCTTTTAACTAGTCACTACGCAGCAACTTAACCAGGCTCAACCAGTTATCTAGCTACTATGTCACAACTTAACCAGCCTTAACCGCTTAACTAGTTCTGACTTAATGACTTAATCAGGTAATTAGTTCTTAAACAACAACTTAACCAGCCTTGACCCATTAACTACTTTTGATTCACCGACTTAAGCAGCCTCAAATTGTTAACTAGTTCTGACTCAATGACTTACGCAGCCTTAACCAGTTAACTAGTTCCGACTCAACGAAATAACAGGCCTTAACCACCTAACTAGTTTCAACTCAACGACTTAACCAGCCTTTACCAGATAACTAGTTCCTATGCAACAACTTGACCAGCCTTAACCACTTTACTAGTTATGACTCAACCAGTTAACTAGTTCCAACCATCCGTAACCAGTTAACTAGTTTCTATGCATGACCTAACCATCCTTAACCACTTAACTAGTTCTAACTCAACGACTTAACCAGTTAACTAGTTCCGACTCAGCGACCTAACCAGGCTTAACCAGTCTTGCCCAGTTAACTAGTTTTGACTCAATGACATAACCAGCCTTGGTCTGTTAACTAGTTCTGACTTAATGACTTAATCAGCCTTAACCCATTAACTAGTTCCAACTCAACGTCTTCACCAGGCTTAACCACTTAACTAGTTCCTACTCAATGACTTAACCAGCCCCAACCACTTATCTAGTTCTAACTCGATGACTTAACCAGATAACTAGTCCAACTCAAAGACTTAACCCGGCTTAACCAGTTAAGTAGTTCTGAGTCATGCCTTATTCAGCCTTAACCCGTTAACTAGTGTTGACTCAAAGACTTTACCAGCCTGATCCACCTAAGTAGTTCCGACTCAACTCCTTAACCAGCCATAACTAGTTAACAAGTTCTGCCTCAACGACTTAACCAGCCTTAACCAGTTAACTAGTTCTAACTCAATGACATAACCTGCCTTAACTACTTATTAGTTCTAACTCAAGCACTTAACCACCCATTTGCACTTAATTTGTTCCTACGAAAGGACTTAACCAGCCTGAACCACTTAACTAGTTCTGACTTAACCAGTTGTAACTACTTAACTAGTTCTGCCTCAACGACTTAACCAGCTTTCACCACTTAACTAGTTCTGACTCAATGACTTTACCAGTCGTAACTAGGTAACTAGTTCTGCCTGAACGATTTAACCAGCCTCAACCACTTAACTAGTTCCAACTCAATGACTTAACCAGCCATAACTAGGTAACTAGCTGTGCCTCCACAACTTAACCAGCCTTAACTGCTTAACTAGTTCTGACGCATTGACTTAACGAGTCTTAACCAGTTAACTAGTTCTGACTCAACGGCATAACCAGTCTTAACGACCTAACTAGTTCTAACTCATGCACTTAACCAGCCGTGTGCACTTAACTAGTTCCTACAGTACGACTTATCCAGCTTTACCACTTAACTAGTTCCGACTCAACCACTTAACCATCCTTAACCACATAAAATTAGTACTGACTCAAGACTTAACCAGTCTTAGCCAGTCAACTCTTTCCGACTCATCCCTTAAACAGCCTTGTGCACATAACTAGTTCTGACTCAACGACTTAACCAGCCTTGTGCACTTAACTAGTTCTGACACAACCAAATAACCAGCCTTTACCACTTAACTAGTTTTGATTCAACAACTTAACCAGCCTTAACCACTTAACTAGTTCCAACTCAACCACTTAACCAGCATTAGCCACATAACTAGTTCCCACTCGATGACTTAACCAGCCGTAACCACTTAACTAGTTCTGAGTCAACAACTTAACCAGCCATGTGCACTTAACTAGTTCCAACTCAACGACTTAACCAGGCATAACTACTTAACTAGTTCTGTCTAAATGGCGTAACCAGCCGTAACCACTTAACTAGTTCTGACTCAATGACCTAACCAGCTGTAACCTCTTAACTAGTTCTGTCTCAACCACTTAACCAGCTCCAAACAATTAACTTGTTCCGACTCAACAACTTAACCAGCCGTAGCTACTTAACTAGTTCTGCCTTAATGACTTTACCAGCCATAACCACTTAACTAGTTTTGACTCAACGATCTAACCAGCCGTAACTGCTTAACTAGTTCTGAATCAAACAATTAACCAGCCTTTACCACTTAACTAGTTCCAACTCAACAACTTAACCAGTCTTTGCCACTTAACTAGTTCTGACTCCACCACTTAACCAGCTGCAGGCACTTAACTAGTTCAATTTAACCAGCCTCAGCCACTTAACTAGTTCCCCTGTGAGCCTGGCCCCATTGAAGCGGCCCTCTGGATTTTTCTTGTACTGACTGCTCTGCCTGTGAGCAGGATCAGTCCTCCAAGATGCAGTCTTGCTCTTGAAGCTTTGTATTATTAGGGGTATGTCACCTTGGCTTTGCTTTTCAGTGCCATTCCCAAGCAATGTCAGAGATTAGAAACTCTGTGAAATGCATACTCCCTGTGGTGACATTGGCAGGTAGCCTTGGTCTGTAAGGACATCAGCCATCACCCAAGCATGGCACGTGACCAGTGGGTGGCTGGCCAACTTAGCAACACCGCCTTTTTACTCTTTTAGGAGGGGAAAAATGAAGAGCTATTTCTTTGGCATAAGGTGGGCATTCAGTAAGAACAGTATTCCAGGATAATGGAACAGTCCAATTACTCCCACCATTTTTCTCATGGGATCTGTGCATGCTGAGGACATACACATGGGACAGAGCAAGGGGTCTCTTTGGGGTGAAGTCTAAACAATAGAGGCATGAGCCCTGTAATTTGAGGACATCACCAGTTTTCTCTCCTCACTGCAATTTAGCAGATATCTGGGTCTCTGGGCCAGTGTTCCCCACCCCTTTGCCTAGCAGCTGTCCCTCCCCAGGGACTAGAGCCCCTATAATTAAGTGAGGTGAGGTCAAAGAACAGGCTCCCTGGAACCTTACATGCACACACAAAGTTTTATCTCAAGGTCACTCCGTGGATTCAGGGTCCTGACCTGGTTTAGCTCAAAGTCTGTGCTTACAATAGAGAAGCCAGCAGTCCTAGAACCTGTGATCTCGGAACAAAAGGAAATCATAAAATGCTGGATATTTGAAAAAAATCAGTGTTCCCACAGAAATAGTTACTTTTGAGGTGAGGCAGTTCACTGGCCCATGAGACAAGGCAAAGCACGGTGAAGGGGGCAGTGCCCTGAGCTCCATCCTTGGCTTACTGGACGTCCCATCCCCCCCACCCCTGCCCTCATGTCCTCCCCAAGGCCACAGGAATTACAGGTGCCTAGGTGGAGTCACAGTTGGGTCATCTAAGACCACTTCCAAAACTTTTTCTAGTCTTTATTTTAGACTATTGAGTGGTCACTGGGTTTCTCTGTCTCTCCCTTTTAGACTCACCTCTTCTGAGGGCTGCTCAGAGACAACTTTTATCTCTTCCCTTTGGAAGAATTGCTAGAAGAAACAGAGAGCGTAAGGGAAAATCAGAAAATGACCTCAAGGTAGAAGCTGAGACAGGAGGCAGGGGAGGCAGGTGGATCCCAGGGCAGAGTTGACCAGACCCTGGAGAGCCATCTGTCCTGTGCCCCCAGACATGATGGTGGGCATCTCGGGCAGATCCTACATCCTCAGTGGGAACACGGAGCCTGCACAGCAAGTCAGCAGGCAGGCCTGGAAGAGAGCCGAGATCTGCGGGCCTCTTTTGGCTGTGTTAGTGGAAAAAAACCCAAACTCTGTAAAATAATTTAAAGAGGTTTATTCTAAGTCAAGTGTGTGTGACTGCAGCCTGGAGCACATGTGTTCACATGGCCATGGTAGTGGGTTACAGTTTGGTTTTATACATTTATGGAGACAGGACTCACATGTAAGACCACAAGTCATGGAGTGTATACATCAGTTTGGCCCGAAAAGGCTGGACATCTCAGAAGGGGGGTGGGGCTCAAAGGTTGTGGGTGGGTTTAAAGATTCTTTCATTCATAATTGATTAAAGAAATGAAACTTTGTCTAAAGCAGTGACTTTCTTTTTTTCTTATATGTATTTTTTATTTATACATGTATTTTATTATTCTTCATTACATTATTCCCCCCACCCCCCAGTGGTAAGACAGAATTTATTTACAGAATACAGGAAACACTAAAGCTCCTGGTAGAGGGAGAGAATTCTAGTGGGGTGAGAGAAGCTCTCTCCGTTTCTCTCCCGGTCTTATCCCATCTCCTCCTTTAGGCCTTTAGTCTCAGGGTATATATAAGTGTATGGGTTCCTTGGCCAGGAAACGAATGAATACAGTCTCTTCTGCCAGGGGCAAGGTGAATGAATGTATCATTGAATGGATACAGTTCATTCATGGAACTGAGGCCTAGGAAATTCACAAGAAATTGACCTAGGCATAGGAAATGGGGGTTCCACATTTAGTCCTAAGTGTGAAGTGAAGGAGACACCAAGACACAGGTGCCTCCTCAGCAGTTGTCCATGCTTTTTGGCTATTGGAGCCTCTGGTGGGGGTTGGAGGTCCCCCTCCTTGCCTGTCATCCAGCCCACTGGCTCTTCAGCTGGCTGCCGCACCACTGACACTGCCAAGGAGGAGACGGCAGGTCTGCCAGCCCCACTGAGCTGGTTAGGGTGCCAACTGTCCTGCATCAATTCTCCCTCTCTGAGTTACTCCTACTGCTGTTAGGGAAAAGGGGTGAAGACACGATCTAACTGCTTCCTGCTGAATCGGGCGATGATAGAAGGGGGCAGTTAGGGTTTCTCCAGAGGGAGAGTGATAGAGGGGTTCATAGTCTGGAACCATCTTTATTGCGTGTGGCTTGATGACATTTCTGGAAAACATAAATCTGATTAGTGTAATTAGTAGTAGGCAAAGGTAGAACAGTGTCAGGTAATAGGCAAAGGTAGAACAGCGCTAGCATGTGCTTCTTATTCAATGATGCTAAAAGAAAACCGTGTTAGGATTTTTCTTGCTGTTTCCTAAATAATAACTTCAAACTTTCTTTTGGCTCACAAGTGTAGGTGGTCTGTGGTTGGCTGCCTTCATTGCCTGCCACTGTAGAAACTGGAGGGTTTCAGGACTTTACTCGTGAGTGCTGTATGCAGGAATTGACTCCTATAGCTTTAACAGTAGAAGAAGACAAGATAAAGCAGTGACTTTCAACTGGCGTGCTATAAGAGGATCTTAGGTGTGCCACAAAAATTTTTAAAGATCATTAATTAAATTATTTTCAAAGGAATACACAGTAAGTGTATTTTTTTTACTCTTGTTTTTTGATCAACATAATTTAATTGCTGTGGAAGTTTAACTATAGGTTCAAGTATGCTGTGAGAGTTAAAAAAAAAAAGTTGAAAACACTAGTCTAGAGGCTGGGATGCTTTAAGTTAAGGATGTCTGCTAGTCAGAAACACACCACCCACATTTCCTGAAAGTAATCTAAGTAAATTCATTGTCTTGCTCAGCCTTTGGTCTGTTATGTGTTTATTTTTATAAGAATAATTCCCAAACAGAGGGGGCAGGATGAGGTGGGTCAGACCATCCTTTTCCTTGTGTGGGGTGACTCAGCTTTAAGGATTTTCTGGGGTTCTCTTGGCCAAGAGCAGTGCCTTCATTTGCTTGGGGAGGCTTAAGATTTGATTTTAGTTCACAGCTAGTTAGATGTCTTGCCGTGTTGAGGGAGGCTTTAAGTCTATCCCATTGCAGATTTATTTGAGAATCAGAGCAGATCTTGGGAGCAGGTCTCTCCCCTTTGCGGAGTCACGCCTGGATACTCCCCGATCCCTGCACTGTCAGGAGAAAGCTTCTTCCTGCTTTCACCGTGTTTCTCAAACAAGCCTGGAAGTCTGGGGTCTGAGGCCTGCCTTGTGTTTCCGAAAGGAAAGCCGAGAATGAGCTGATCAGCAACGTGGCCTTGTAGGATTTGGGGTTGTAAAGGGAATGGGGGGCAGCAGATGCAGATCTTGGGGAAAATGGCAGAAAGCCCATGGGGGGGGGGACAGGAAGCTAGGTGGGTGCCCCGGCCCCTGAATTCAGTATTGAGATTCTGCTGTCTACCTAACTGCACACCAGGATTCCAGCCCAGGGAGCCAATCATGCTCGGCCTTCTGTGAGCCCATCCTGCCAGACGTCAGGTGGAAACACAGAGAAAGGATGCAGAGCGGGGCGGAGGTGACCCAGCCCCCTGCCGGCTCATTCCTGAACCTGCTCTGAGCTGAGCCCACAAAACGGTCCCTGCCTCTGAGCGCTCTCACCTGCTGCAGGTGACAGTGACGTGTAGGGGTAAAGGCACTTCCGTGGCAGGTGTGCAGGGGCTGGTGGGCCACAGGAAGAGTCCTGCATTCCCCTTCTAGGGCTCCAGGGAGGACACCAATGGGAAACTCTCTCCTTAGCCCCTCGGGGCTTGGTGAGTGGAGGTCACCAAACATGGAGGATGAGGTTCAAGGCTGGTTGTTTCCTCTCACACCGAGAAGAATGCAATGCCATGTGGCCCCACAGAAAGAGGTCACTGTATTCACTCCAGGGGAGACACTCTGGGGACTCAAGTGTTAATGAGACAAAGGGAATGGGAGAAACAGCTGGGGAGACAGACACACACAGCGCACCCCGGAGAGTGCCACTGACAGGAGCCAGAGAGCTCCAGGGCTCCTGAGCAGACTTCCTGAGGAGGAACAGATGAGTCACCGCTCATCTGGTGACCTGCAAGGTGATGAAATGCCTAAAAGCCAAGACCTAGAGGAGTCCATGATGAGCAAGATTTCTCACACTAAGGATGTCCTTGTATGTGAGGAGAAACTCAAGCATTTCCACTGGGCAGGACGAGCTGGGAGCTGCCCACTGTCCTGTGCAGAGGCAGTGGCTGGACAGTCCCAAGCTGGGTGTCCCATAGAGAGCCATTGGCCACAGGCAGCTCCTGAGCACGTGACATGAGTTGGTCTGGTCTGAGCAGAGACGGGTCATGAGTGTCAAGGACACACTAGATTTTAAAGACTTTTTTTTTTTTTTTTTTAAAGAGAAATACCGGCTCAGCGCCTGTGGCTCAACGGGCTAAGACGCCAGCCACGTACACCTGAGCTGGCGGGTTCGAATCCAGCCCGGGCCCGCCAAACAACAATGACAGCTGCAACCAAAAAAATGGCTGGGCGTTGTGGTGGGTGCCTGTAGTCCCAGCTACTTGAGAGGTGGAGGCAGGAGACTCGCTTAAGCCCAGGAATTGGAGGTTGCTGTGAGCTGTGATGCCACAGCACTCTATCCAGGGTGACAGCTTGAGGCTCTGTCTCAAAAAAAAAGAGAGAGAAATACATCTCAATAATGCTTACATTAAATATATGTTGAAATGAAAATATTTTGGTATATTGAATTAAATAGAATGTCATGAATTTCAACGATTTCTTTTTATGTTTAATTGTGCCCATTAGGAATGTAGAATCGCATCTGTGGCATGCGATTCACTTGCATCTTGAATCGCTGCTACTCTAGAAGAAAACTTACCATCCCCTGTTGAAGGAGTCTCAGGACCTTCCAGGATCATCTTTTCTGAACTTTCCACCACCCCACCCCCCACTCTCAGGCTTTCTACGTCCAAAGTGAGAGGCCACCCGAGAGTGGAGGCTGAGACTATGCCTCCCACAGTGGCCCTTCCAAAGGGACTCCTGAAACGGCCTGGAGAGACCTGCCTCAGGAGGCTGCCCCAGGGACCCCAAACTGATCCAAGTCAGATTTCCTAGTTGAAAATCAGGAATTATTAATAATTACTATAATCGGCCTGGCGCCTGTGGCTCAACGGGCTGAGGCCCCAGCCACGTACACCTGAGCTGGCAGGTTTGAATCCAGCCCGGGCCTGCCAAACAACAATGATGGCTGCAACCACCAAAAAATAATTAATATAATCTTTATAAACTCTGTGATTTCATGAGAGTGACGTGATTTATATAGTTTTTCCCAATTTTTTTGAGGACTCTCCTGTCTCTTTTAAGCATCTCAGTGAAGACACACTGAAAAGAGCTCTATGATTTCTGCACTTCTACTGAAGGTCCCCTCCCACCCACTCCCAGCACCCCTCCCTTCCCTGCCCCCACCCACTCCATCCAAATCCCCTCCCTCCCCTTTCCCACCTACCTCAGGCTTCCTCCCTCCTTAGAGGAAATGATTGATTATTACAAGGCAGACCATGCAGGAGACTCAGACAAAATTCAGTTGCTTCTTTTGGCTTCGGCATTTTGTTCACTACCATTTGGCAAAATGATCTTTGATTCTATAACAAAAGAGAAATTTGCTGATATCCAACCAGGTCAGACCATCTTTCTCTGTCTAGTTTTGATGTTCTTTTCTCCAGACTGCAGAAGAACATAATTGCCCTCTGATTTATTGGAAGGTAAGAGATCTCCAAAATATCTTTATATAATTTGTGCGCTGGGAGTAACAGAAAGAGCCTTATATCAATGCCTAATTCATTTAACCCTGGGGGACAAACATAATCAATTTCCAGCAGCCGACTTTCAGATTTGTAAAGTGTTGGATGAAGGACCTGCTCTATGGTCATGTATATTATTTCATATCCAAGCTCCAGCCCTCCCAGAAGCTGATGGTGCTAGAAGAAAAGGCTGGTTGCAGCAAGCTGAGGCCTGGCTGGAAGGGGTCCAGGAAGTTCATTAGCTTCACTCCCTCTTGCTAACGTTGGCTATTACATTCGATTGCAATCTCTCCCCTGCTCACCACTGCACCCCTAAGAGGCCTCCCAAATGCCCAATTCAGGCTACACTAGGTTTACCTTACTGCTTCTGCCGCCAGCTTTTATCACTAGCTTCCCATACCTGGCCCATTAAAACAAAGAAAACAGAACAGGGTTTCATCTGTAGTAGGTTGGGCTTGCCATCCCAGGGATTTCCTTCATTTTTGCTCAGCCTCCTGTTTCCATTCTCACTTAATCATGATTTATACAACAGAGCAGGCTCACTGTGCCATGAATGAGGGGGGGTGGGGGGATGGGGAACTATTCCTCTCCAGTCAGCACATGTAAAGGAAATCAGTGGATTTTTTTTTATTATTATTAAGCTATGGCCTCATTTACTTAAATTCATTTTTCCTTTTCAGTTTTTTTTTCAACCTTCATGACAATTACGTTAAAGTCTGACCCTGACCAGTCTTGGACCACATCTGCCAGCTGCCTTCAGAATTCACTCCTTCCCTTTGGAATTCTCCTCTTATCCCGTGCTTGCCCTTCAGAAGACCTGCTGTCCCACGCTCCTGCAGACGCCATGGAGCCCCTTGGCGTTTAGTCGCAGAGCTGAGTCGTCAAAGGACTTCCAGTTTCCGAGCAGAGCTGGTGTCATGAGAATGGCAGCGGAGACCCAGTTTGGGCTGACAATCTCATATCACAGATCAGGAAACAAAGGAGCAATTCAGTTCTTGTGAAAACCTGCCAGATTTCCAAGCAATGGTTTCCTTCTTGAAATCACTTTTTTTCTTTCCATCCTGGAAATGAACTCAAAGGAAGATGAATAATAGCTGGCCTGCTCAGAACCCTCAGTTCCCCACAAGCAAGGGTGATCCCGTATGAATCTATTAATTTTCATTTGCAGGGTTTTCAGATGTCAAACAAATGTTGATGTAATCTGCAACACTGTTATAATTAAACAACCTCTTACTGCCCAAATTGGCAAAGCGCTGGGTTGATCAGTAATAAATTTGGTCCTTGAGAGATTGCTTTTAAGTTTGTTTACCACTTGGGAAAATGGCCACAACCCTCTTGTAATATTTCTTTTCACTGTTCTGTTTCAGGTTACAATAATAGCTACTGCTGTTTCCAAGTTGCCTGTCTGTCATTCTCATGTCCTGCAATGGCTCAGTGCATGTGTGCTTGACGGGGAGTATGGATGGGGGGTAGGGGGAGAGTCCAATTATCAATCAGATGCATTCAGTTCAATAGAATGTCCTGAGTTCCTCTGCAGCCCCATTCTGTGCACAATTTATGAAGTGTTCCATATGTACTAGGAGCTAGCTACAATGTTTAAGATGTGGGTTCTTCCATAATTCTAATCATATTATATTACCTATTTTCTTCTCCAAAATGAGGAGGTTAGATTTCTACCAGGGCTGATAAGATGGAATCCACTGCCTACACATAGCAAGTAGGATGCTCTGATAAGTTTCTACTCCCTGCTTCCCTCCTTGCCTACTTGTTGGGACTATGGGGCTACCACATGGAGACCAGTCATTGCCCCACATCCCCACATCCCAGGACCAAGCCAGACTCAAGGCAAGGAGGCACACCAGCTGTTGGCATTCCATCACCCTTTATTGTGAGGACCTCTGCTGCAGTGCAGAGGCCAAGGCCTTGCCTTAGTTTTCTAATGAATGGTCCCCACATTTCCCCTGTGTTCATCAGGGTTCAATTGCACAGAATACCCTTGAACTAGTTTAAGCAGAAAGGGATGTATCGCAGGCTGCTAGGCAGCTTATGAATCCCTGGAATAGCTGAAGAAACAGACTCTAGGAGGAGCCCCAGATGCATGTCCATCCAGGGAGCTGCCTAAAGAATTGGCAAGTAGCCCCGCTGGCTACTAGAACCACCCACCTCTACTCTCCCCACACTAGAGACAGGTTCCGCATTAAATCTCCCTCATTCGTACCAGGGAATGGACCCTAAGTGACGTCTAGAACTCTCACTGCTGAGGACTCCAGAGAATGTGGCTTTCACTTAACCCCCTAAAGCTGTGGGATCCGACCTGGAAGCCAATTGGGAACCAGTTACCTGCTGACAAATCCCATTCCCATTATTGTTGTGTGCTGAATGCTTTATTTTGCACAGTTCCTCATTTTCAGGGAAGCGCCTTTCTCCTCACCCACCCGGACACAGCTTCCTTTCTGTAAACTAAAACACCAGCTGGACAGTCACAGTTGATGTTCCAGAAGTAAGCAGGTCCCTAAGCTCAGCAAATCAGATCTCTTGAACCTGTGACCTGGAAACCAAGTCAGGTGAGAACAACTCTCTGCTAGTGGTTGAAGTTATAAAAGGAGATCTCGGAGTTCTGCCCTGTGGTCAGAGTCATTTACAGTGAGAGTAAAGAATGCAGTCGGTCTCTGGGAAGACAAGACCTATAAAAGTCCAGTAAAGAGAGACAAGATCAAAAGTTTCTTTAAGTTGTATGTCAGATTGCAACTCTAAGCATTCCATTCAAAAACTCGCAGATAACAATTATGCCAATTGAAAATGGAGTCACGATGGCGGATGAGTAACAGCTTCCTTGCAGCTGGGCATGGTGAGACTGGGGAGAGAGGACTTCAGGCATCTCTGCCAGGCAGGATCTGCCCAGAAACTTCCCTTTGGGGACACAGGGAGACAGCATGAGGCTTCTGGACACCCTGAGGAAG
>CAUYON010021131.1:0-10518 GCA_963573935.1 Arctocebus calabarensis
ACCTGTAGTCCCAGCTACTTGGGAGGCAGAGGCAGGAGACTTGCTTGAGCCCAGGAATTGGAGGTTGCTGTGAGCTGCGATGCCATAGCACTCTATCCAGGGTGACAGCTTGAGGCTCTGTCTCAAAAAAAAAAAAAAAAAAAAGAAGGTGTTGATTGTTAATGTTTTCTCCTCGTGGTTCATTTCAGCTATCCCCAAATGTCATTTCATTCTGCTAGAATTACCAACTACTTTTAGCATTGACTCCACCTGTTGAAATCTCTGAACAAGTCAGCCCTTCAAAGACTCCAGAGTCATCTGTAGTCCCTGATTTTGTTTCTATTGTATATTTCTATCATATTTTCATCAACCTTCACAAGTTTTGGATCCATTGTCGAAGAGGCAGCAGGACTGGAGAATATATTATATCCAGATGAAAACTCAGAGAACATGAAGATGATAATGTCCTTGCCTTGGATGCTGCCTTGCAAAACTTGGAAGACAATAATGAACTCTCAGTTGTTGTATTCCCCTCTAAGGCCCAGCTTTTTTTTTTTTTTAACAATCAACCTAAAAATTTGTTGTGCATAATATACAAATTCTATGAAGAAAACATCTTCAGATTAGGGTGATGGTTAGTTTGTGGAGGCCCAGCTATGGGTGAGTCAATTTTTGACCAGATGCTATGTGGAACAGCCTTGCCCATTGCTGGAAGTCTTCCCACCAAACAAGAGAAGCCTCCAACCTAGTTCTTCATGGAGAACAACATTCTTCAACAATTGTCTTCATTCAGCAATATATCATCTTAGGTATTTATCAGCTTTTGGGGAGGTCTACAATGCACATTCGGGCATTGAGCCAAGTTAGATCCATCAAAAAGAAGGCTGCAGGCTTTCTGACTTTGCTTCTTTTATTTAAAAAAAAATTCCTCTTCTAGGTCTGAGTGAATCTACTTGGTTCACAGCCAAGCTGGGTAGGGGCAATCATCTAAATGACAGACATTCTAAGTGATTCTGGGGTGGGTATGGGGGGAAGAAACCCTCTGTCCTACTCTAATCAGATTGCCATCACCCCCCTCCTCTTTCATTTCACAGAAGAAATTTCCAGCCCTTGGCCTGACTTTGAGGGGTGAAGACCAAGCTCTTTAATTTGCTCTGTCCCACATTTTGTTCTTCTGTCAAGTACTTGATCATCTTATTGTGAAAGAGACATTTTGTAAAAGCAAAAATAGTAAGAAGGCTGATTTGGCAATGTGACCTAAAGAACAAATGATCTCACTGGTCCATTAAAATTCACCAGTTCAGAAAAGGAAGATTCCTGAAGATGAGGGAGAAGTCTTAAAACAAACCAAAGTCAGCTTGTCATAACAGAAAAATCCAACACAAGTGGCTCATTTCTCCATACTTCTCCTTTGAAGCTTTGCATATGCAGCTTCCTCCATGTTCTGTGTCCAATTCCAGACATTCAAGCCCAATTAACATACTAGATACTGGATAAAATCTATCCAAATCATCTCCACCCCTAGGGAGTTTTCTCCCCTCTATGATTTCCATTTGTTGTCTTATTCTCTTATATTGCATTTGAGAGGTAGCACCAGGAGTCCCAATCCAGGAGTAAGAAGTGAGACAAGGAAGAGAAGGAAGCCAATGCAGGGTGAATGAATGCCACCAGTGTGGCTAATGGTGACTTAGTCTGGAGACAGCATAGAATACTCCTCAAATTCATCTTACCTAGGAGGGTAGGAGTGGAGGCTTTTATCTTCCGATTCCCTATCCATTTTGGCAGGAACTGTTTCCAGGAGTATCTGCACATCCTTCTGCCCCACACCTGCAGACTGAGAAAGTGTTCAGATGGAAAATCCCAGGTATTTGCCTTAGAAACCCTTCAATATACAAGGAAATAAGGAGAGCTAAGGGAATGTGGGTGGGGACCAACAGCGGCTGCTGTGCTTCCTCCCATTTATCTGTTAATTTGTCACTTTGTAGAAAGCCCTCTACCAAATACTGGAGTACAAGACTGTCCATGGTCTCCTGAAGCTTAACATCTAGCAGGGAAGATCAATGTTAACCAGATAAACACATGAGCATATAATAAAACCAGTGACAAGATAGAGTGAAATAATAGAACTGAGGCCTCTGTAAGCAGATGGCAGGAAAACATACTCTGTTTTGAGAAATCATGCTTGTAGCATGTTGGCTAGCAATCCTACTGGCCAAAGAAAGTCATATTGCTGAACTCAGAATCAAAGGATAGGAGGTATAGTGCACCTCTTTGACGTGAAAAGGTATATGACAAAGAACATGGATGTACTGATAGTTCAAGAATTGGGGCAACAACATGGTCAACAATCTGACGAGGGGCTGGGAAGTGAAAATTAGAATTTAAAGCTATTGCAATAGCAAGGACTCATGATACTGAGGTCTTTTGAGAATAGTAATACAGATAAATGAGCTGCTTATTCTCCCAAGGCATTCACTTACAAACAGTGTGGTCTTGGAGAAACTGAGCAGAAAGTAGCAGCTAAGAAGATAAGGACATTAACAGAGATTTTATAGCCTCAGAGATGGGGGATAAAAGTTGGCTTTAAAATCCTACCAAGAAAGAAATACTCTAATAAATAACTCAGACTTTCAACCAACACTTAGAGACCTATACCTTAGGAGTAAACGTGAGGAGAAAATCAATCAGATCTCGTAAAGACTGCAGAGGTGATAGAGTGATCATTATTGTTATGATACCTACCCTTAATCTGCAACTAGATTAAAATGATCTGTCCTAATTCTAACTGCTTGTCATAAGTTAAAGGCTCAGTTAGGGATTCTTCATTTTATACATAACATTTGGCATTCATCCCAAATTCTCAGGCTATCAAAAAGCAATGGAAAGGAAAAAAAAAAAAGAGACAATAAAAACAGATCTAGATCCAGATATTAGAGTTATTAAACTTGACTTTTCAAATACGTGTGATTACTGTTTTTGAGAAAGCAGATGACAAAATTAAAAATTTTGCTAGAGAACTGGAATATATCTTTAAGAGATTCAAACAGAAATTCTAGGATTGAAATGTAAGAAAGGAAATTAAGAATTCAATGGATAGGTTTAATAACTTATTACACATCTTCAGAGAGAATTGGTGACATGGAGGTTAATCAGGAGATAACCTCCAGATAAATAGGAAGAGAGACATAAGAAAAAATATATAGAAAAGAGTTTAAAAGACAAATGGGATATATTAAAAGCTCTAATATACAAGTACTTGGAACTCTATAAAGGAGAAAGAGGTACAGAAGTGATATTTGAAGAGAAAATAACCAAATATTTTCCCCAAAGACATCAAACATAATGGAAGGTATTACCTGAGCCAGATAACTACAAAGAACGCCATGCATAAGCAAATTATAGTAAAATTGCTATATAAAATGAAAAAAACAGTCTTAAAAGCTAGGAAAGGAAAAAGACACATTGACTTTGAAAAAGTAATATTAAGAAAGACAACTGAGGGAGGGGAGGGGGGAGATTCGATAGAGGGAGGATAAACGATGGGACCACACCTATGGAGCATTTTGCAAGGGTGCAAGTCAAATCTACCAAGTATAGAACATAAATGCCTTAACACAATAGTTAAGTAAATGAGGTGAAAGCTATATTAGTTAGTTTGATGTAAGCATTCCAACTTGTATAAAAAATTCAACACACTGTACTCCACAAATGCATAAATATATTCATGATCTATGGGTATATGACTTAATAAAAGGAAAAAAAATCCCCCCAAAAAAATTTAAGGAAAGAAAGACAAATGACTTCTTAAAATAAATTATGAACATTTTAAAACATTTTAACATTTTAATTTTTTTATATTTTTTAATTAAGTCATATGTACATAGATCATGAATACATTTATGCCTTTGTGGGATTGAATGTGTTAATTATCTGTACAAATTGGAGTGCTTACATCCTACTAATTAACATAGCTTTCACCTCATTTACTTAATCACAGTGTTAAGACATTTGTGTTCAATACTTGATAGATTTGACTTGTATCCTTGCAATATACTTAATAGATGAGGTCCCATTATTAACCTCCCTCTATCGAACCACCTGTTTCCTTCCTATCCCCCACCCCTTCCCTCCTTCATCCTGGGATATATTTGTGATTCATCTCTCATATGAAAGTGTGAGTGATTATAAATTGGTCTTATAGTAGTACTGAGTACATTGGATTTTTTTTTTCCATTCCTGAGATACTTTACTAAGAATATTTTCCAGTTCCATTCATGTAAACATAAAAGAGGTTAAGTCTCCATCTTTTTTTAATGCTGCATAGTATTCCATGGTATATATACCACAATTTATTGATCCATTCATGGGTTGATGGGCACTTGGGCTTCTTCCGTGACTTGACAATTATGAATTGAGCTGCAGTGAACAATCTGGTGCATATATCTTTGTTGCCAATTGATTTTTGGTCTTTTGGATATACATGTAGTAGAGGAATTGCAGGATCAAATGGCAGGTCTACAATTAGATCCCTGAGTGTTTTCCAAACTTCTTTCCAAAAGGAACATACTAGCTTGCATTCCCACCAGCAATGCAGAAGTGTTCCTTTTTCTCCACATCCACGCCAACATCTCTGGTTTTGGGATTTTGTGATATGGCCTACTCTTACTGGAGTTAGATGATATCTCAAAGTGGTTTCTGTTTGCATTTCTCTGATGATTAAAGATGATGAGCATTTTTTTCATGTGTCTATAGACTGTGCACCTGTTTTCAGAGAAGCTTCTGTTTATGTCTCTTGCCCATAATGAAATGGAATCACTTGTTCTTTTCTTATTAATAAGTTTGAGTTCTCTCTGGATTCTGGTTATTAGACCTTTGTCAGAAATATAACCTGCAAAGATCCTCTCCCATTCTGAGGGCTGTCTACTTGCTTTACTTACCGTGTTCTTGGCAGAGCAGAAGGTTCTTAGTTTGATCAGATCCCAGTAATGTATTTTTGATGTTGCTTCAATTGCCCAGGGGGGTCCTCCTCATAAAGTAGTCTCCCAGGCCAATTTTTTCAAGTGTTTCCCCTGCACTCTCTCCAAGAATTTGCATAGTTTCATGTCTTATGTTTAAGTCTCTTAACCAGTCAGAGTCAATTTTTGTTAGAGGAGAAAGGTGTGGGTCCAGTTTCAGTCTTCTACAAGTCACCAGCCGATTCACCCAGCACCATTTGTTAAATAGGGAATCTTTCCCCCAATTCATATTTTTGATAGGCTTATCAAAGATCAAGTGATGATAAGCGTCTAGGGTTCATCTCTTGGTTTTCATTTCTGTTCCATACATCTACCTCTCTGTATACGAACAATAGTCAAGTTGAAAAAACAATCAAGGACTCTATTTCCTTTACAATAGTGCCAAAGAAGATGAAATATCTGGGAGTGTATTTAACAAAGTATGTGAAAGATCTCTATAAAGAGAACTATGAAACTCTGAAAAAAGAAATAGCTGAAGATGTTAACAAATAGAAAAATATACCATGCTCATGTCTGGGAAGAATCAACATTGTTAAAATGTCTATACTTCCTAAAGCAATCTATGGATTTAATGCAATCCCTATTAAAGTACCTCTGTCATACTTTAAAGATCTGGAAAAATTAGTATTTCATTTTATATGCAAACAGAAAAAACCTAGAGTAGCCAAAATATTACTCAGAAATAAAAACAAATTAGAAGGTATCACACTACCAGACTTCAAATTATACTATACATCTATAGTGATCAAAATAGCATGGTATTGGCACATTTTAACATTTTTAAACAAAAATTTTAAAAAATTTGTTAAAGTTTCAGTTAAGTGTGATGTTAATTTAAAAATGTAAAATAAGAAAATTTAGGCCCTACAACTATTATGAGGAATATTTCTTCTCCAAATCACCAAAGTCTTTTTAAATAGACTTTCAATATTATAAATAACATAAGCTATCAACGTACAAATTTTGAAGCTCAGAAAATGTTTTCTGAGGAAACTGATGTAAAAGTATAGGAGTTAATTTATGAATAGGGATACTTTGTGTGTTTTCATCCAAGTGTACAATTTCATGTTAAACTCTCCAGTAAAATGTTAAAGAAGACACGTCAAAGTATACAACAGGAGGAATTCTTTCCACTAAAGCATAACAAATCAGGAAGGGTTAAAGGCTATTGGTATATGACTGTGACTATGAAGTACATAAAATAAACTACATGTGCAGTTATGAGGTTAGGCTTGAAGGCTGGGCACAGTGGCTCACACCTGTAATACTAGCAGTCTTAAAGCCTGAGCTGGGTTGATTGCTTGAGCTCAAGAGTTTGAGTCCAGCCTGAGCAACAGCAAGACTATTTCTCTACTAAAAATAGAAAAAACTAGCAGGGCCACATGGCACACTCCTCTAGTCACAGATACTTTGGAGACTGAAGCAAGGGGGTTGCTTGAGCCCAAGAGTTTGAGATTCCTGTGAATTATGATGCCTCGGGATTCTATACAAGGTTACAAAGTGACACTCTGTCTCAAGAAAAAAAAAAAGTAAAAAACAAATGAAAAAAGAAAAAGAAAAGAAAAACAAAGAACACCTTATGCTTGAACTTTCCATTCAAACATCCAGACTGAAATTTTGGCTGTGATCACTAGTATGATCTTTAGCAGATTAATGAACCCCTTGAGTTTCAGTTTTTTTCATTCTGTAAAGTGGGGAGAAAAAGTAGATTAGAGATTATGAAGCAGGCCCTCTATATTTCTATTATTATAATCATGGTTAACATAAAATTATGGTAATCCTATAATCATGGTAATCATAATATAAAATTTCCTTTTTAGATACTTAAGGATAAAGAAAGTGAACTTCTTGATTTCCCAAAACAAAGGGAAATTTTGAAGTAAATAGCCAGGTTGGGAGCAAATGTTGGGAGTATATGCAGGTCTGTTATTATTTACCTCTATGTCTCAGGAACTATTTCCAACCTAAGGTAAGGGAATAAACTAGATTGAAGATTAAACCATATTCCTTTAATAAATAAAATGCAAACTTTTTAAATACTGAAAGAAAGTAACCACACGTATATAATTCTATACCAAGGAAAAATAGTCTTCAAATGTACAGATATAATGAAGATATTTCCAGACAAACAATAACTGAGATATCACATTCATAATAAAAGCAATAGTGACAGGTGTTTTAAGGCAGAAGGATTTATGATCAGAGACAGAAGTATGGAAACTCATGAAAAAATAAAGACTAAAAGTAAAGGTAAATATGAAAGTAAATATAAAGGAATTGTTGACTGTCAAAAACCTTTTGATAATAATGTCTTGTAAAGTATGTGTGGAATTAAAATATGTGACAAGTACAAAAAAGAGGAGTAAATTGAGTTAAAATGTTCTGACAACCTTATACAATTAAAGAAATGGTGAGAGTACTAATTTATATTAGCTCTCATGAGTCAAGGATACATGTTGAAATCTCTTGGGTAACCACTAAAAGAATAGATAACAGACAGGCCTGAATAGAAGGGAGAAAAATGAAATAACAACAATAACAAAGATGATTTCAGATTGCAAAAAAGAAGAAAAAGGAAACACAACAGAGGTATATTAAATAATAACATGGTAGATTTAAAGCCCTAAGGTGTCAGAAATCACATTTACTTGTAAATGAGCTAAATGTTCCATTAAAAGACAAAGATGGTCAAACTGGATTAAGGAAAATAAAATCCAGTTATCCACATATACTGCTTTCAGGAAAGCACAAGGATTGCAAATGCTACAGATACAGCAAGCACTAAGCAAATGGAAGCTGAAGGTAAAGTGTATGAAAGGACCAAGAAAGCAGGTAATCAACCCAAATGTCCAACAACAGGAGAAGAATTATTTTATGACACATCTGTATGATAGCATTTCATGAAGCCATTTAAAACCATGCTTTAGAAACAATAACTACATGGGAGAATGCTTCTGGTATTTTTTTTTAATAGAGAAAAACAGGTTATGATTGGTCAATATTCTCACCTATGTAAATTTGGGAGGGTACAAAGATAAAAATAGGACATGATTCCATAAGTGTCAGTGGATGAAATATGTTTCTGTGAGTAGTAATATTATAGGTAATTTTTATTTTATTTTTTCTGTTATACTCTCCAAAGTGTCTACAAGCAACCTACAATGCATCTTATTTTAGTCTTGGAAAACATTATTTTAAAAGATTTATAAGTGCCATAATAATTAAGAGCTGGAAAAGGCCTCTTTTGCCTAATTAAAGATCTACATACACAGAATTCTGAAAATATGAGGAAATAATCCCTCTGTTTTTCCAGGGTTGGGGTAGGACATAGTGGACAGTAGCTTATAGATGGAGCGTTGGGCTGGACACAGGCCCCAGGGATCCCGCCCAGTTGGAGAAGCAGACCCTGGGGCTCTGCTGATAAAATGTTGAATGTCTGTGGCACAATCTCCTGTCTTCAAGGCTTAATCTCCTGTCTTCAAGGCTTATACTACTCAGGACATGCAAGTTAGTGAATAAAAAGGCTTTTTGATAAAGTTTTTGTGCTTTCCTTATTGAAGCAATAAGAATATGTTCCACATGGGCAAAAGTAAAAGTTACTACATACAAGCTAAAACAATATAATTTAAAATTTAACATTACCCTTAATTTCACCATCTATAGAGTACCATAGACAGCTTTTTAAAAAAAATTCAGATTTGGCTCGGCATCTGTGGCTCAATGGGCTAAGGCGCCAGCCACGTACACCTGAGCTGGCAGGTTCTAATCCAGCCCGGGCCTGCCAAACAACAATGACGGCTGAAACCAAAAAATGGCCAGGCGTTGTGGCAGGCGCCTGTAGTCCCAGCTACTTGGGATGCGGAGGCAAGAGACTCGCTTGAGCCCAGGAATTACAGGTTACTGTGAGCTATGATGCCACAGCACTCTATCCAGGGTGACAGCTTGAGGCTCTGCCTCAAAAAAAAAAAAAAAAAATTCAGATTCATGTGGGGGTACAAACAGATTTCCTAGTTTGCATTTGTAAGGTCAAAGTCCAATTTATAGAAGTGTTCCAAATCTAGGTATGTGTGCCATATTATGGGTGCAATGTACTTGTTGGGTGAAAATTTACCCTACCCTTTCCCCCCACTGCTTGAATTTCATTGAGTTTTTCTCTCCAATGAGCATGTGGGTGTTAACCTACGAGTTCCAATTTAAACTATGTATGTGTGATGTTCGTTTTTCCATTCTTGTGATACTTTACTTGGGAGAATGGCCCCCAATTCCATCCAGGTTGCTACAAAAGATCTCCATCTTTTTTATGGCTGAATAATATTCCATGGTATGCATATACCACAATTTGTTAATCGATTCCTGTGTTGAATGCCACATCTTTGTGACTGTGAATTGTGCTGCTATAATCAATTTGAGTGCAAGCATCTTAGGGTGAGATGTCTTTTTTTCCTGTGGTTAAATATCTAGTAATGGGATTGCAAGATCAAATGGTATGCCTGTCTACTTTTAGCTCCTTGAGGAGTCTCCATACTGCCTCTAGCTATACCAGACTGTCTTCCCACCAACAGTGTATAAGTGTTCCTTTCTCTCTACATCCATACCAGCATCTGTTGTTTGGGGACTTTATGATGTAGGCCCTTCTCTCTGCCGTTAGGCGATAACTCAGTGTGTTTTTGATTTGCATTTCTCTGGTGAATAGAGACGAGGAGAATTTTTTATGTTTGTTAGTCTATCTTCTAAACGAAAAGTCCCTATTCATGACTCTTGCACACTTTTTAGTGGGCTTATTTGAATTTTTTCTTGTTGATTTGCTTGAGTTCTTTGTAGATTCTGGTTATCAGCCCTCTTTGTTGGATGGGTAGTATGCAAATATCTTCTCCTGTTCTGTAAATTGTCTCTTTGCTTTGTTGATTGCATCCTTTGCTGTGCAGAAAATCTTTAACTTGGTCAGGCCTATTTATTTACTTTTGTTGTTACTACAATTGCCCATGGGGTCTTCTTCATAAATTCTTTCCCAAGGCTGATACATTTAAGAGATTTTCCCATACTTTCTTCTGGGGTTTTTATGGTTTCATGTCTTAGGTTTAAATCGTTTACCCATCCTGAGATAATTTTTTGTAAGTGGTGAGAGGTGTGGGTCCGGTGTCATTCTCTTACATGTGGCTGACCAGTTCTCCGAACATCATTTATGGAAAAGTTAGTCTTTTTCCCAAAGTATGCTTTTGTTTACTTTGTCAAATATCAGATGGTGATATGTCTGAAGTCACGTAATTAACATCTTAGTTTGCAGAACTGGAAAAAAATAGTTCTGTGATAACTATGAAAACAGAAAAAAAACCTTGAATAGCCAAAACAATTCTATAAAATAAGAACAAATCTGGAGGCATCATTTTACGTGGTTAGCATTTTAATATATCACCTCCCAAAAGATTCTCTCTGGGAGGGTACATTAATATGCAAGAGAGATTCTATTGTTATGTTGTTTTGTAGCCTGCCATTTCAACTTACAGATAGATCATGGGTGTCTTTG
>CAUYON010021132.1:0-11677 GCA_963573935.1 Arctocebus calabarensis
ATTATTAAATTTCTTAAACATAACAACAATGAAGTCACAAGATACCAAAACCTGTGGGATACAGCAAAAGAAGTCTTAAGAGGGAATTTTATTGCTTTAGATGCCTACATTCGAAAACAGAAAGAGAGCACATCAACAAACTCATGAACCATCTTATAGAGTTGGAAAAAGAACAACAATCTAATCCCAAACCCAGCAGAAGAAAAGAAATAACCAAAATTAAATCAGAGATGAATGAAATTGAAAACAAAAAAATCATTCAGAAAATTAACAAAACAAAAATTGGTTTTTAGAAAAAATAAATAAAATCAATAAACCCTAGGCCAGATTAACTTGAAACAAAAAAGTAAAATCTCTAATAACCTCAATCAGAAATGATAAAGAGGAAATAACAACAGATGCCACAGATATAAGAGATCATCTCTGAGTCTTACAAGAAACTCCATGCCCAGAAATTTGACAATGTGGAGAAAGTGGATCAATACCCTCTCCCTGGACATAATAAAGAAGAAATGGATGTCTTGAACAGACTAATTTCAAGAACTGAGATCAAAGAAACAAGTCCTACCAGACTTTAGGTTGTACTACAAGGCCATAGTGATCAAAACAGCATGGTATTGGCACAAAAATAGAGACATTAAAAAAAAAATAGAGACATAGACATCTGGAATTGAATAGAACACCACAGGATGAAACTAAAATCTTACAGCCACCTGATCTTTGATAAACTAAACAAGAACATATACTGAGGAAAAGAATACCTATTCAATAAATGGTGTTTGGAGAACTGGATAACCACATGTCAAAGACTGTAACTGGACCCACACCTCTCACCACTTACAAGAATTGATTCAAGATGGATAAAAGATTGAAATCTAAGGCATGAAACAATAAAAATCCTCAAAGAAAGTGTGGGGAAAACACTTGAAGAGATTGGCCTTGGGAAAGATTTTATGAAGAAGACTTCTGTGGCAATTGAAATAACAACAACAAAAATAAACAAATGGGACTTAATTAAACTGAAAAGCTTCTGTACAGCTAAGGAAATGACAACCAAAGCAAATAGATGACCTTCAGAATGGGAAAAGATAATTGCATATTATGAATTGGACAAAAACTTGATAACTAGGGTCTATGGAGAACTCAAAATAATCAACAAAAGAAGACCCAATAATATCTTATATCACTGGGCAAGAGACATGAATAGAACCGTCTTTAAAGAAGATAGATGAATGGCTAACAAAGGAAACATATGAAAAAATGCTTATCATCCCTAATCATCAGAGAAATGCAAATCAGAGCCACCCTGAGATAATCCCAAACCCCAGTAAGAATGGCCCCCATCACAAAGTCTCAAAGCTGTAGATGCTGGTGTGGATGTGGGGAGAAGGGAACACTTTTTCACTGTTGGTGGGACTACAAAATAATACAACCTTTTTGGAAGGAAGTATGGAGAATTCTCAAAGAACTCAAATTAGACCTCCCATTTGATCCTGCAACCCCATTGCCAGGCATCTACCCAGAAGAAAAAAAGTCCTTTTATCATAAGCACATTTGCACTAGACTGTTTATTGCAGCTCAATTTACAATTGCCAAAATGTGGAAACAGCCTAAATGTCCACCAACCCATGATTAACAAGCTGTGGTATATGTATACCATGGAATACTATTAAGCTACTAAAAATCGACCCACGAATGGATTAATACATTGTGGTATATGTACACCATGGAATATTATGCAGCCTTAAAAAAGATGGAGACTTTACCTCTTTTATGTTTACATGGATGGAGCTGGAACATATTCTTCTCAGCAAAGTATCTCAAGAATGGAATAAAAAGTATCCAATGTACTCAGCTCTACTATGAAACGAATATATAAACACCCACACTTCCATATGAAAGCTATAACCCAATTACAGCCCAAGATGAAGGGGAAAGAGGAGGGGGAGGGCAGGGGAGAGGGTGGGTGGAGGGAGGGTAATTGGTCTGACCACACCTATGGTTCATTTTATAAGGTTACATGTCAAATCTACTAAGTGTAGAGTATAAATGTCTTAACACAATAATTAAGAAAGTGCAGTGAAGGCTATGTTAACCAGTTTGATGAAAGTATTTCAAATTGTATACCAGCACATTGTACCCTATAAAAGCATTAATGTACGCAGCTATGATTTAAAAAATGAAAGATGGAGACTTTACATCTTTTATATTAACCTGGATGGAAGTGGAACACATTTTTCCACAAGAATGGAGAAGCAAGAATCCAATGTACTCAATTCTAATCTGAAGGCAGTAGATGAGCTAATACAAGGTGGGGGGGGGTGTTAGGGAATGAGTGAGTGGGGAGAGTGAGGAGAGAGATGGATGGGGGTCATGGTGTATGGCACACCACTTGAGGGTGGGACACAACTGTAAGAGGGACTTTATCTAACAAATGCAATCAGTGTAAACTAATTCTTTGTACTCTCAATGAATCCCAAACAATAATAAAAAAAAAAACCTCCATTAAAAAAAAAAAAGAATACATACAAGGGAATTAACTTTGATAATGACCTTAAACTGATTCCCATAGCCCAAGACATATGCTGGTTTTCTGTGAACTCAATTTTCATCTTATTCCTAAAAATAACAAAGAAATAAAAGTTTGAAGAAAGTGGCAGAAAAGCCAAAAAAAAAAAACAAAAAAACAAACAGAAGGAAAAAAACAAAAAACAAAAGAGAGGGCTTCCCTAAGTTAACATAAGGGATTCTCAGTCATATGTTTTATATCTATATATGTATGTATTCAAATATGTATATGTGTATTTTGTATACATATGTATATATGTATATGCATTTTGAATCAAAGATTAAGTAAAATTTCTTTCAACGAGATAGGAGTGATTTTTCATTCTAATTTAGAAAATGATGGGAATGGTAGCTAATGCCTATACTCCCAGCACATTGGAGGGCTGAAATAGGGGGATCACTTGAGGCCACGAGTCGAAAAGAAGTGCTAGGCAACATAGAAAGACCCCTGTGTGTACAAAAAATAAAAGTTCCCTGGACATGGTGCATGTACCTACAGCCCCAGCTACTTGGGAGGCATAGGTAGAAAGATCTGAGCAAGGCATTCAGGGCTGCCACTATGTTTAGTTTATGCCACTCTTCTCTAGCTTTGGCAATAGAGTGACACCTCCCACCTCAAAAATTTTAAAAAAGGAGGAAATTTTGAGATGAAATTTGAATGGATATATTCATGTTTCATGTTAGAAAGTAAACTGAAATATGAAACAAGGCCATTAAAATAAATGTTCATATTCTTTTTATCTGTTAATCCTACTTTCAAATTTTGACTTAAAGAGATATAGGCTATAAATGAGCTTTGGTGTTGGTGAGTATGAAGTATTCATACAGTAGCATTATTCATTTAGTGAAAAATATAAAAAATAATTTTATGTATTTCATGATCAATGGAATATTTTAAAACTATATTAGTTTCTGTTGCTGCATAACAAATTAACACAACACCCATATATTTTCTTATTGTTCTATAGGCCGTAAGTCCAAGAAAGTTCAGCTGAGTTCTATGCTTAGGTTATCACAAGAGTAAAATCAAGGTGTTGGCTGGTTGAGTTCTCAAGTGGAGCTCAGGGCCCTCTTCCAAATTAATTTTCATTGTTGTCAGAATTCTGTTTCTTGTAACCGTAGGACTAGGGTTCCCATTTCCTTGCTATTTGTAGACTGGGGACATCTCTGAGCACCTTAAGGCCATATGAATTCCTTCACACATTATTTTCAACACTTTGAAACCAGCAATAGCATGTCAAGTCCTTTTCATACTTGGCATCTTTCTAGCCTCATCCTCTGCTTTCTTCTGCCACCAGACAAAGTTCATGTGCTTTTAAAGTCTCATGTGATCAAGTTGAGTCTACCTACATATCTCCTTTTCTAAAGGTCAAATGTGCCATATAATGCAACATAATCATCACATTCAGTATTTCAGGAATTAGAGCAGAGAATCTGGGGACTATCCCTTTAAAATTCTACCTACCATATGGCCAATAAAAGATATTAAGACTATATAGGCTGGGTGTGGTGGCCTATGCCTATTGCCCCAGCTCCTGGAGAGGCTGAGACAGGAGGATTACTTGAGCCCAGGAGTTTGAGGTTGCAGTGAGTTATGATGATATGTCATTGTATTCTACCCTGGGGAGACAGAGCAAAACTCTGTCTAAAAAAGAAAAAAGAAGAAAAAAAGAAAGACTATAAAAACCTTAAACTGCTTGTGATATAATAAAGACTTAAGAAAAGCAGGGTACATAATTGAATATACAGAATAATCAAAGCTGGGTAAAAACTTTTAGGTATAGAAAAACGTTAAGAGTATAATTGTGATGGATGTGTTCCTAAGTTCAATGTAAGCATTTCACATTGTATATCAAAGCAATACCCTGAACCCCATAAATGCATCAATGTACAAAGTTATGATTTAAGAAAAAGTAATTAAAAATAAAGGAAAACATTAAAAGGAATTCCAACTGGGCTCAGTGGCTCACAACTGTCATCCCAGCACTATCGGAGGTGGAGGCGGGAGAATTGCTTGAACTCAGGAGTTTGAGACTTGTCTGACAGAGTGAGCCCCTGACTCATTAAAAAAAATGAAAAACCCAGTTGGGTGTTGCAGGGAGTGCCTGTAATCCCAGTGAATTCCCAGAGTCTGACGCAGCAGGATGCCAGTCTAAGTTGCTATGAGCTATGACATTATTTTATTTTTTTAAGAAAAAAACTGCTATCTGCTCAGGGCATAACAACAACAACAACAACAAATAGAAAGAAAAGGAATTCCCATACTTCCTCTTTACTGCATTTTCCTTACTCGAAGTCTTTGCATCGAGTTTCTTCTTTCTGTGTCTATATATAAAACTGTATATATTTTTATATGTCTTTATATATATAAATACACTTTGGAAATCTTATTTGTTTAGTTATTTTTTTTGAGACAGAGTCTTACTTTGTTACCCTTGGTAGAGTGTCGTCACGTCACAGCTCACAACAACCTCAAACTCTTGGGCTTAAGCGATTCTCTTGCCTCAGGCTCTCAAGTAGCTGGGACTACAGGTACCCACCACAACGCCTGGTTTTTGTTGTAGTTGTCATTGTTGTTTAGCAGGCCTGGGCTGGGTGCAAACCCACCAGCCCTGGTGTACATGACGGTGTCCTAACCACTGCTGACCTATGGGCACCGAGCCAGATATCTTATTTCTGATATCAGCAAATTTCAAGTCAAAGAAAGGTATATAGTGTCTTAGGTTAGGGGCCCCCACAGCAGGCCCCAAGGAATGGGTTTGAATGCAAGTAATTATTTGAGAGGTGGAAAAATGATACGGGAAGGAAAAGATGCCAGGAGAGTGTACATTTGTGACACTTTACTGGTTTCTTGTGGACAGCCAGAATTCAGTTCTACTAGAGAACTCTGGAGCCAGTGGAACAAGCTTAGAGTTATCCTTCTGAAAGGGTGAGAAAATTGGAATATTTATCTACTATATTAATTATCTATTGCTGCATAATGAATTACCACAAATATAGCAGTTTAAACATTTATTTAGCAAACAAACATTTATTATCTCATAGTTTCTTTGGGTCAGGAATTTGGGAGCAGCTTGGCTGGGTAGTGTTGGTTTAGGGTCTTTTTTTTTTTTTTTTTTTTTTTTTTTTAATAGTGGGTCTCAATTTATCCCCCTGGGTAGAGTGCCGTGGCGTCACCCTGCTTATAGCAACCTCCAGCTCTTGGGCTTAAGCGATTCTCTTGCCTCAGCCTCCCTAGTAGCTGGGACTACAGGCGCCCGCCCACAACGCCCGGCTATTTTTTTTTTGTTTTTGCAGTTCTGCCGAGGCCGGGCTTGAACCCGCCACCTTCGGTATATGGCCCCGGCGCCCTGCTCGCTGAGCCACAGGAGCCGCCCTTTTTTTTCTTTTTTAAGAGAAATTTTGTTTGGGAAGAAACAAGAGAAAATTTAGAGTGCTTCCAAAGAAAGAAGGTGAAGAGGCGAGAGAGATTGGCTCAGGGTCTTTCATTAAGTTTTAGACAAGATGAAATAATCTGAATGCTTGACTAGGACTGATGAGTGCACTACCGAGATGATTCACTTATGTAGCTGTTGGGAAAAAGCCCCAGACCCTTCTCACACAGATCTCTCTCTTTCCTGCTTTTTGAGACCAGGTCTGTCTGTATCACCCAGACTAGTCATGAACTCCTGGGTTCAAGTGATCCTCACACTTCATTGTCCTGTGTAGCTGGGACTGTGCAAGCACTGTGCCCAGCCAGCATATATTTTTTGTTTGTTTTGCTTTGAACATTTGCTGAATCAGTAAAAAAGACAAATTAGGAAGTGTTGAGTCAGATATTTCCAGAAATCAAGATAGTTCCAGGTGCATATCAGGCATCCTGAATACCTGTAGATTGGCACCAGTTTACTTAGTATTCATGGGTGAGGTTTCACTTGTCCAAGAATTTTGAATCCCCAAAGTGTGTTTCAGTGGTTATTACAGTGGCTAAACTGATGTCGTGCTAATTGCCAAAGATCTGGAATTCTTCCATATTTGAAGGCTGTTGCATTTATTATCAATTTATTAAATTGCTAAATGAGTCAGACTAATAACAGGAAATGCATTGAAATGGAAAACTTTAAATAATACCCTTGAGTATTCATTGATGGCAAGTCATGAGATGATCATTTCAAAATCCTATGTCAGATTGATAAAAATCCCAAAGCTTTCAAGCCTGAAATTTATCTTGTGTAGAATCTTGTGCCCTTCAATTTCATACCCTACACTTCTGTTATCAAATATAAGAGGAGAATCAAATCATTAGAGGAGGTACAGAGTAGATGGTAAGCTGGGAAATTTAAACAGTGAGGTAAGTAGTTTTTATCTATAAACAAATGTCACCAATTATACATTGAAGAATATTGCTTTGAACTTTTTTGGTTTTTTGAGCCAGAGTCTCTGTTGACTCGGGCTAAGAGTGCATGGTGTCAGCCTCGCTCACAGGAACCTTAAAAGTCTGGCTGGGTTCAGACGATCCTCCTGCCTCAACCTCCTATATTGCTGGGACTACAGGCACCTGCCACAACGCCTGACTAATATTTTTAGTAGAGTTGTGTGTGTGTGTGTGTGTGTAGGGGTCTCACTTTTGCTCAGGCTTATCGCAAATTCTTGAACTCAAGCCATCGGTCTGTGTTGGCCTCCCAGAGTGCTAGGATTACTGGCATGAGACACCATGCCCAAGCCTGCTTTCAACTTTAAAAGAGAGCCAAAGATTAGTAGAATCACTGGGTTGACGGATTTGTTTGATCACACTGAGTTTAGCTCTCTCTGCCACCTTTATAAAGTGTTAATTATTGTTACTTATTTAAGGTGGGTACTGGGAGAGGAAGAGAGAAGATAACAGGCTCTTCAAGGGAAGTTTTTCTCGTAATGTGATAAATGAAAAGTAGTCTCCCCAGATATACCTAAACTTTACCACATTCTCATCTTTAAGATCATGGCAAAGAAGGTAATTGTATTCCTTCCAGAGAAACAGAGTCAAAAGGTTTTACACATACATAAGATGCAAGGTTATGCATATATGATGTATATGTGTATATGTATGTATATATAGTGGTCTCTCAATGGATGTGGAAGATTGGTTGCAGGACCCCAGCACATACTCAGAATTGCCCATACCAAAGTCCCACAGTTAGCCTTGTAGAGCTTGTCTATGTGAAAATTGGCCCTCTATCTACATGGATTTCAAATATTACAAATGCTGTATTTTTGTTCTATACTTGTTTGAAAATACTCCATATTTAAGTGGACCCATGCAGTTCAAACTTGTATTGTTCAAGGGTTAATTGTATATACAGTATGTTTAAGTGTATATAAAGAGAGAGAGATTTATTTGATTTAAGAAACTGGCTTATGAAATTATGGGACTGTGGTTTGGAAGGTCTGATGTCAGTATGGCAAACCAGCAGGTTGGAAATTCTGGAAGGAGTCAAAGTTGTAGTCATGAGTCTGAAGGCAGTCTGGAAATAAATTGTTTTTTGGGGGGGGACAGAGTCTCACTCTGTTGCCCTGAGTAAAGTGCCGTGGCATCATCATAGCTCACAACAATCTCAAGTTCTTAGGCTTGAGCAATTAATTCTCTTGCCTCAGCCTCCTGAGTAGCTGGGACTTTAGGTGCCTCCCACAACGCCTGACTATTTTTAGAGACGTAGTCTCACTCTTTTTCTGACTGGTCTTGAACTCCTGAGCTCAGGCAATCCACCTGCCTCGGCCTCCCAGAGTGCTAGAATTACAGGTGTGAGCCACAGCACTGGGCCTTCATACTTGTGATACTTCACTTAGAAGAATGGTCTCCAGTTTCATCAAAATTGTTACAAAAGATACTAGATCACTATTTTTTTAATGGCTGAGTAGTACTTCATGGTATACATATACCACCTTTTATTTATATATTCATGTATTGATGGGCACTTAGGTTGTTTCTACATCTTTACAATTGTGAATTGTGCTGCTATAAACAATCAAGTGTTATTTTGAATAAATATCTTTTTTTCTTTTAGTTAAATACCTAGGGCTCGGCGCCTGTGGCTCAACTGGCTAAGGCGTCAGCCACATACACCTAAGCTGGCAGGTTCGAATCCAGCCTGGGCCCACCAAGTAACAATGGTGGCTGCAACAACAACAAAAAAATGGCCGGGCGTTGTGGCGGGCGCCTGTAGTCCCAGCTACTTGGGAGGTGGAGGCAAGAGCCTCGTTTGAGCCCAGGAACTGGAGGTTGCTGTGAGCTGTGATGCCACGGCTCTCTACCCAGGGTGACAGCTTGAGGCTCTGTCTCAAAAAAAAAAAAAAACAAAAACCTAGTAGTAGGATTTCTAAGTTAAATGGAAGGTCTGCTTTTAGTTCTTTGCAATAGGGAGACCAGATTTTTAAAGACAGTTTGGTAGGCAAAGGATTAGGCAATTGGGGCACACTCTTGTGTTGGTTGGTAGGCTTTTTGGGTCTGCACATGTGTGCTTATATGTGCACAATACTGAGCAAGACTATGTCAACCACTTGTCCGATATGTTGCTTAAGTGTGTGTTCAGAAGTTTAATAGCAGGCATTTTAACTTATGTGAGTTATTTTAGCCTCTCTTCTGCAAGAAGAGTGAGCTTACTTTTTCAATGTGGTGCTCTCTACAAAGGCATCTACATACACAGACACCTACACAGACACACAAACACGTAACACAAATATACACACCCTCCAGGATTCTTCAAGATATCTGGGATTATGATGACTTGTCACCTTTATGCTTTGCCACAGCATTTGTTTCTTTTTCCTAGAAAACAAGTCATAGGATTATGGAGTCTCAGGGTTAGAAGGAGATCAAGGCCATCACTTCCTTTAAATCCCTATCAGAGTACTTAGAATATAGCAGCTCCTTGCAAATGTTTAGGGGATGAATGTTGAATAAAGTCCAACCTTCCAAAGAAAGATGAGATATTTTCTTACTGGCTGATGGTCCTGCAGTCTTTGCTTGTTTGTCTGACCAAGGGAGTCCTTAGCTGTCATCAGAGAAGGTCTGTGCTCTGACAGTCAGCTTGCAGATTAGATTTGGGCTGTTCTGGATAATACATGGAAGGCTAGAATTGAGGCATCGTAGCTCTTCTCTTGGCTCATCTACCCAGGGTCCCTTTCTGGGACACAATGTTCCATGATTACATGTCTATAATATTATTAATAACATATGGAGATGGGATACTGAATGCTTTCTCTGTATGCAGAGGTAAGGATATCATTTGGTTTTTACTCCAAACAACTTTCACCTCTAAAACTTTAGAGTAGTTTCCTTCCTTAGAGTTTTTGTCGCCTGTTTTGGTTAGCAGCTGGGCAGATAGTCTCATTATACATGTATACACTGTGAAGAATCAAATCTATAAAAAAGAAACTGAATTCAATATGCTATGAAAAATAAAACATTTTTTAAAACTTTAAATTTAACATATTAAGAGATTTAGGAATTAATCTAACTCAGCTCTCTGCAGCTAATAGTTAAGTAATGGAAAGACCGAGGGGCAGAAGAACTGGGCAGAGTCCAATCCTGCCATGCAAAGACTGAGCAAGTCATAGAACATTTCTGGATTTTATTTGGAATATCAACCTGTCAAAATTTAGAGTATATTTGTATGAGCTTTTACCTTGTCTTTTCTTTAGGATTTAAGCCCCTGGCATTCCATTGATGTAGGTGGGTCTCTCATACCAGATCCATCTATGC
The DNA here is from genome assembly GCA_963573935.1 of Arctocebus calabarensis. Classification (NCBI taxonomy): domain Eukaryota; kingdom Metazoa; phylum Chordata; class Mammalia; order Primates; family Lorisidae; genus Arctocebus; species Arctocebus calabarensis. The sequence continues at coordinate 10,286 of CAUYON010021132.1, forward strand.
AAGATCTTGGCAGTTCAGAATTTTGCAAATTCATTTGAGGCTAAAAGGATGATGATATACTATAATGGAAAATCAGGTTCCTCTTGGCAAAAAATGCTTTCTCTAAGTTTGTCTTTGCCAACAGTTGAAACTGTTGTTCTGAAAGAGAGTTCAGGTGGAAACAGAGAGAAGAGGCAGAGGAATGTAGGGTTTGGATATCTTTGATGAAACAGCAAAGATTTCTCAGGCTGAAATGGGGAAATCAGGAAGTAAAGGATTTTGTAATTATCTCCTAGGGATCAAATCATATTAAACAATTTAAAGAATTAAGTTTCTTAAGTACCTTATTGCCCCAGTGTGAAGGAAGGATTTGATTTGTTTTCAGGCTACCTAAGAAGTTCAATTAAAAATATACATATATATTTACAGTGTACAGGCATCTACTAAGTGCTGTAAGAGATAATTCATGTGTGGTTATTATTTTTTTAAAAAGTTTTAATTTAATGGGGAGCAAAAATAAATATTTTACTTTCTTTTATAGTTAAAGATCATAAAAGATTGTGTTAGGAAAATTTTCTTTTCTTTTTTTGAGACAGAGTCTCCCTCTGTCATGTCACCCTGGCTAGAATGCAGTGGCATTGTCATAGCTCAAGTGATCCTCCTGCCTCAGCCTCCCTCCCGAGCAGCTGGGACTATAGGTATGAATCACCATGACTACACCCAGCTAATTTTTCTACTTTTTCTAGTGACAGGATTTCTCTCTTGCTCAGGCTGGTCTCAAACTCTTTTTTTTTTTGAGACAGAGCCTCAAGCTGTCACCCTGGGTAGAGTGCTGTGGCATCACAGCTCACAGCAACCTCCAATTCCTGAGCTCAAGCGAGTCTCCTGCCTCTGCCTCCCAAGTAGCTGGGACTACAGGCACATGCGACGATGCCCGGCCATTTTTTTTTTTTTTTGGTTGCCGCCACCATTGTTGTTTGGCGGGTCTAGGCTGGATTCGAACCCACGAGCTCAGGTGTACGTGGCTGGTGCCTTAGCCCATTGAGCCACAGGCACCGAGCCTCAAACTCTTTTTGAGCTCAAGTAATTCTCCTGCCTTGGCCTACCAGAGTGTTAGGATCACAGATGTGAGCCATTGTGCTCAGCCAATTGCACTGAGAAAGTAAATGATAAATAATATCTTCATAGTCAAAATGAAGTAAGTTGGACGCATTTGATTAGAGAAGATGTTTTCTGAGCAGAAGGAAAAGAATAAATAAACACAAAGATTTTAGAAAATAAGTAAGTGGAAGCAATATGCCTGGAGAATAGTGACTTGCTTGGCTGGTGAGATGAATAGAGAGGAGGAAAATAAAAGGACACTAGGCTGGAAAAATAAGCATGTATCAGATTGTTGCAGGTTTTTTTTTTTTT
>CAUYON010021134.1:0-12274 GCA_963573935.1 Arctocebus calabarensis
AGTCTAGATTTGTCTTTTAAGATAAGGTGTGATTCTTGTGTACAGCAGATATCTGGTTTAAGTTTCTGTATCCAGTCAGCCAGTCTGTGTCTCTTTAGAGGGCTGTTTAACCCATTCACATTAATAGAGACTAAAGATAAGGTACATGGATATGGAGTAGGGAATGTAGGACCTTTCGCCGTTGTGGGGTTCAGTATGATACCACAGTTTCTTGATCCATTCATGGGTTGATGGGCATTTGGGTTGCTCCCAAGACTTGGCAATTATGAATTGAGCCACAATAAACATTCTGGTGCAAATGTCTTTGTGGTAAAAAGATTTTTGTTCTTCTGGGTAGATACCTAGTAATGGAATTGCAGGATCAAATGGAAGGTCTACTTTTTGATCTTTGAGGATTCTGCATACTTCTCTCCAAAAAGGCTTATTAGTTTGCAATCCGACCAGCAGTGTAGAAGTGTTCCCTTCTCTCCACTGGGACTTTGTGATGTGGGCTAATCTTACTGGGGTTAGATGATATCTTAGAGTAGTTTGGATTCGTATTTCTCTGATAATTAAAGACAATGAGCATTTTTTTCATGTATTTGTTGATATTTGTCTGTTATCCTTCAAACAAAGCAGACAAATAGGCTTCAGAATGGGAGAAGATTTTTGCTGTTACGAATCTGCCCAAGTCTTGATAACTAGAATCTGCAGAGAACTCAAATAGAACTATCAGAAAAGTACAACCAACCCCCTCTATAAGTAGGCAAGAGGGTTAAACTGAAATCCACCTTTTCCAAACTCCTGTCAATGTTGCTGTTTTTGACCTCCTCCCATGAATTGTGAATGGTCCTAATGACATCTAAAATGATGAATTTTTTCCAGGAGATTCTCAATTTACCCAGATCCATCATAGGAATCACTACCTATGGCAGTCACGGCCTTAAGCAATCTATTTCTTAAATAATAAGGCATGAAATGTGAAATTAGTCTTTGATCTTTGGCCTACAGAATGGATATTGTGTTATCAGGCATTAATATATTTGCACATCTCCATCAGAGCTCTTGGTTTATTGCCAGTGAGCAGTAATATTTTGAAAGGAATCTTTTTTCTGAGCAGTAGATCTTAGCAGTGGGCTTAAAGTTTTCAGTAAATGGCCAGGCATAGTGGCTCACACCTGTAATCCTAGCACTCTGGGAGGCTGATGTGAGTGGATTGTTTGAGCTCACAAGTCCAAGACCTTGACCAAGAGCAAGACCCTGTCTCTAAAAAAAATAGCCAGGCATTGTGGCAGGTGCCAGAAGTCCTAGCTTGAGCCTGAAAGTTTGAGGTTGCTATGAGCTACAACTCCATGTGAGACTCTGTCCTCCCCCCTCAAAATATTCAGTAAACTATGCCGTAAACAGGTATACTGTCATCTAGACTTTGTTGTTCCACTTACAAGGCACAGGCAGAATAGATATATCTCTAGGATTTTTGGAATGCAAAATGAACATTGGTTTTGACTTCAAGTCACCAGATATATTAGCTTCTCATCTGAGAATCAGCCTGTCCTTTGAAACTTTGAAGTCAGGCATTGACTTCTCCTTTGTAGACATAAATGTCATTGATGGCATATTTTTTTAATAGACTGCTATTTTGTCTGCATTGAAAACCTGTTGTTTAGTGAAGTCACATTCACCAGTGATCCTAACTAGACCTTCTAGATAACTTGCTACAGCTTCTGCATCAGCACTGGCTGTTTCATCCTGCACTTTTGTATTATGGAGATGTGTTAAACCTTATGAACTCACCTCTGCTACTTCAAGCTTTTCTTCTGAAGCTTCTTTACCTTTCGCAGACTTCATAGAATTTAAGAGAGTTAGAGTCTGTGGATTAGAATTGGCTTAAGGGAATATTGTGGCTTGTGTGATCTTCTGCAGACCACTAAAACTTTCTTCCTTTCAACAATAAGATTGTTTTTCACTTTCTAGTCATTCATGTTTTCACTGGACTACTTTAAACTCCCTTCAAGAACTTCCCTTTGCATATACACCTTGTCTTATTATTTGGTACAGGAGGCCTAGCTCTTGGCCTCTGGGCTTTTGATACACCTTCCTCACTAAGCCTAATCATTTCTAGCTTTTGATTTAAATTGAGAAATATGCAACTCTTATTTTCACTTCAACACTTTGACATCTTTGTAGAGTTTTGAATGGGATTAATTTCAATATTGTTTTTTTCTCCGGGAGTACGGCTCCTTGAAGAGAGAGACAGAGATGGGGGAATGGCTGGTTCGGCAGTGGGTCAGATACATTATCAATTAAGTTTGGATGTAATTCATGGCACCTTCATGTGAGTGTAATTCATAGCCTCCCAAAACAATTACAATAATATCAAAGATCACTGATCATGTACTATCATTATAGAGATAATAATAATAATAATAATAAAAGAGTTTGAACAACGGTGTGAATTTCCAAAATGTGACACAGAAACATGAAGTGTGTATATGCTGTTGGAAAAATGGTGCCAAATAGACTTAAATGAGGAAGAGTTGTTGTAATCTTTTAATGTGTTAAAAATATGTATCTGAAAAGCACAATAAAGCAATAAAGCTTGTATATATTTCAAATTACATATGTGATATATACAAATGCAGACATAATGCATATAAAATAAAGAAGTACTTTTGACTATAGATATGCAAAAATTAAAATAAAAGAAGGAAGGAATGAAGGAAGAAATGAAAGAGGGAAGGAAGAAATGAAAGAAGGAAGCAATGAAGGTCAGATGAGGAAGTAAAGAAGGGGAAAATTTTTTAAATAATGGAAGGAAATATTCCTAAATATTTTCTGCATCTATTAGGATGATGGATTATGTATTTTTACACAATTTGTTTTCCAATTTTTTTATTACTTCATTATATCGCTTTTATAATTAAAAATTCTGAAAAGTAATCTAGCATAGCATGAATAGTTTATTTTAAGGCAGTGCTCTTAAGAAAGGTTTTTAGGTGTGAATAGGGCTGATTTAGATAAAATTGATTCAAATCATTATTTAATCCCCTTTTAAGAAGCAGTGTGTATAGAAGGAAATTTTCTTGAACTCGGAATACATCGAGCCTGAGGTTTTTTTTTTTCAGCTGTGTTTTTTGCTACGGTCCCTTAAGAATTGTGAAACTGTAAGAATTTTGTTTCCTAATAAAAAGTGTACTCTTTTTGGGTATAACCTCAGTCTACATTATTTACAATTCAGCAATAGATATAGATTTTCTTATGTAGAAGGCACCTGTTATACATAGATGTTAAGGAAGTGATTTATTCTGGTAGTTTTTCAGATAAATATTCTGGCTCTATCCCAAAATTGAATCAGTATTTGCTTATTTGATTTGACAGCTATAATAGAAACAAATACTTCTGTAGTCAAGGGTGTAGACATCTCCAATGGATTGATCCTTGAGCCTAGTAACTCCTACATGCCCCGGGTTACGTTACTCAGAGTTTGACATATGGCTGCTCCTTGGAAACGGCCATACATGTCCTTAAGTACCTCTTATGTATGGACAGTGAGAAGCGCTTTCATATATATATCATTATGTTGAGTTCTCCCAGGTGGAAACAAAGTAAATATTATTATTTCCAAGTTACGGATGATGTACATATAAATCTTAAAGGACATGCTAATTTGCTCAAGGTCATGCAGCCAGTGAGGGGCCTGACCAGCTCTCTATTGTAGGCATGGCTGGGGTAGTACTACCAAGCCTATCTCTCCCTGGCAGTAAGGCAACTTTTTGTTGCTTTGGGACAGAAGTGCACATGTGCCACTTTTACATTGAATCCCAGCCCCAGAAAGCATTACAGTGTAGCACAACAAAATCCGCTGTGTGAAGTCCAAACCTTCAAATGCATCCAGTGATTCTTCTGGCACATCCTTCAGCTGATGACACTTCCGAGAGCAGGACTTTGAGGAGAGAAGCCATCAAACTGCTTATTGCTGATAAGACCTAGGCCTAATTAATTCTCAGGCAAAAAATAAACAGTAACAAGACCGTGGTGTTTTTGGAGGGGGGTTGTCTGGTTTCTGCTCACTGTTCCCATTGATTTGTTCAAATCCTTGGGTTAATATGTAGATTAAACCATGGTGTTTGTCATTTAAATAGGTAATACTCTGGTCTGAAGTTTTTAAAGGAAGCTTATGGAGACAACATCTTTAATATGGTAATGAAGATAGAAGTTGAAATCATTTAACTTCATTTACAAATCATGAATATGTATTATACTTTAAATGAAAAGAAGGACTAAAACAGATATAGTGTTTGTTCAATTTGCTAAAGAGAAGACAATTTGTCAAGATCCCCCCCAAACTCAAGCAATATGCAAATGTAGGAAAATCAGACCCCTGTGTTAATTCCATGGCATGATGAATATTTTTATAATCCTAATTAGTACCAGTCATTTAGTCTAGCAATTTCCCCCAATCTAGCTAATTTGAAATTAAAATAGATGCCTTGATTACAAAACTCATTAGCAAAGAAGCACCCTTCTCACTAACCAGTTCATTTAAAATGCACAAACTGAATGAAGTGTGGAACACTTGTGTTGTCAATTGGCATAAGTGAAGTGAGTCTTAATTGGAAGCATTGTGAAGTATTTGTATTGCTGCATGTTTCATTGCAGTATAATATATCATTCATTAAATGTAACAAAAGCAACTTTTAAATGGTTTAATTAAGCAGAGTTTGTGCACTTCGTAATTTTTATAAAGTTGAATGTCACAATTGTTTGCATTTGAAGTACTGATGGGTATTAATGTCAGGAGGACGAAGTCTGACTCTGCATTTATCATTCTGATTATGCTAGGAATGGCAGGTTTAATGTGAGAGGAGAAAATTAATTATAGAACATTGACTTCTTACTTAAATGTACCCACATGCATATTGTCTTCATGAATTTGGACATGGGAACTCTGGAACTACCTGATTTATGGCTGGAATGGAGGACTACGAGTGGATGGGAAGGAGAATATAACACTTGGGGATTTTTCCTTTTGCAATTTCTTTTTGAGTCAAGGAAGGAAGCAGTGGGTAGAGAGAAACGCCACCCAGTCTATTTTCATCTACTCAAAAGAGCAATGGGCATAGGAGGAGTGCAGGTTGATGTGCTGTCTGAGCCCAGTGTGATGTGAGTGGGAGAAGAGGAGGGGATTGGCTGCAAACCAGGGAAGTGCTGCAGGTGGGGGCTCCACAGGATTCCTGACCTGGGCCAGGAGCAAGGAGTTGGAGGCTGGGTTTTCGGTGGAAGAGGACGCAGAATGGGTTGCAATTGTGGTGGTTCCATGCACATACGGAATAAGACATGCAGAGAAGCCAGTGTTCCCTGCCTGTTTCTTCTCTGTGTAATCCAGATGTCAGCTGTTGCCTCATATTTATGGATCATTTCAACCTCACATCAGCGAGGATGCAGAACTCAGCCGTGTAACTGATTTCCATGAGAAATTCAATTTTAGCAGACACTGTGGACTCCCTGCACATATCCACTTGATATCACCATCCCCAGGGGCTCCTGCTGGCTTCTTTCCTTGCCCACAGGCTTTTCCCAAAGCCTCTGGAGGAGGTGTGCCTCTGGGCAGCAATCTATGGAAGTACCAGTGACCAGCAGAATTTGGCATGTAGATACCCCAGCTCCCTCATCTCATATGTGATAACTCTGACACATGTGTTATTACCTTTTAAATCTAGAATTTCCCAAGGGGATTAATCTCCAGTTGCCCACAAAATTAGCTGGCTTTCTAACACCATCCACCGACTGCCTCTGTTGCCTGGGTGATTTCTATACTTTAATACCAGAGGGTTTTAGGGTTTTATTTTTCATTTCTCAAAGAAACTCTCTAATCCTTGATGCAGGAACTGCTCCTGCGGGAACTCTAATCAACTGTGCCAAGTATTTTGTGATTTTGGTAGTGATAGCTAAAATTGGGGAGATGAAGGATGGGAATGACAAACCTAACTTTCCACCCAGAAATTACTCTTTGACATTTATGTGTTCTTGGTCTCTCCTTGGCCATGCTAACCCTCTGGATTTCCCTCACTATTATAAGGGACACTAACACCCCACCCTCAGCCTTGTCCCCTCCCCAAGATGTCTACCTAATCCTCAGAACCTGTGACTGTGCTGTCTTAGGGGGAAAAAGAACTTCACAGACATGCTAAGAATCTTGGAGATGGGGAAATTATCCCCGATTATCCTGGGGAGCCCAGTATAATCACACGGGTTCTTATAAGAAGGAGGCCAGAGAATATGAGTCAGAAGGGAGATGTGATGTGGAAGCAGAGGTTGCTCAAAGTTCTTTGAAGATGAGCCCGTGAGCAATCCTGTCAGGAGTGCAGGTGTCTTGCAGAGGCTGCAGCAGCCAGGGAAGAGCCTGTAGCCTCCAAAAGGAGTGCAGTCCTGCTAACATCTTCTGCCAGCACTCTCAGACTCATTTTGTACTTCTAACTTGCAAAGCTGTAATGTAATACATTTGTGCTGTTTTAAGACAGTAAGTTTGTGGAAATTCATTACAGCAGCAGCAGGAAATTAATACATTCACTGACCCTTCGCCTGGCTTCCCTGGATCTTCTGTCCCACAGCACGCAGAACCATCTGCTTGCCTGCACCTGCTTTTGAAGGCACAGATGTCCACAGACCAGACCCAGGCCAGCCAGGTCACACCTGTGACTCCTGTTGATGTCGATCCATGTGGTCCTGAAATAAGAAGAGCTCCTCCTGAGAGGAATTCTGGCAAAAACAAACAAACAAACAAACAAACAAACAAATAAATAAATAAATAAATAAATAAATAAATAAATAAATAAATGTTCTTCATCTTGTCAGACATTGTATTGGTTTGTTAGGGATGCTGCTGTGGGGTACCATGGACTGGGTGGCTCTGGCAGCAGAAAGGCACAGTCTCCCATTCTGGGGGCTGGAAGTCTAGAGTCTTGGAGGTTGATTTCCTTCAAGGCCTCTGTCCTTGGCTTGTCAGTGGTCATTTTGTCCCTGTGTCTTCGCGTGATCTTTCCTCTGTGTGTGTGTCTGTGTTTTATTTCCTCCTCTTATGTGAACGTCAGTTGATTTAGGTGCGCTCCTAATAAGCTCATTTTAACTGGTTTTACTTCTTTAAAGACCCAATTTCCAAATATAGTTATGCTCTGAGGTTCTGGATATTGGAATTCCACCATGTGGCTTTTAGGGGACACAATTCAGCTCCTAACACATACACACATCAACGTGACCGAGTGATGAAAGGCTCACTGTTTGTGTGTCTCTCCTGCCTGCTGGGAGGGGAGGACAGAATGGTTTTTCTGACCAGGCAGCATGAGGTGCTCCCAAGGCACATGGAACAGAACCAACCTAGGAAGCCGGCAGTTGGGGGTGTGGGGACAGCAAGGGACTAGGGTGTGGGGATGTGAGAAGCCCTGCATGTGGTCAGGAAGGTTCCAAACTTGTCTTCTGCCTGACCTAGACAAGACTAGGAAATGATGGAAGGTGAAGGAACAAAGATGTGACACAGGCCCTGGACACCACTTGGAGGAACTTTGAGGGAAGAGAGTCTGAAAGAAGTTTCAGATGGAAACTGATTTTTGAGAATCATGGCTGTTTGTGTAAGCTAGACTTGCCTTTTGTTGTTGTTTGTTGGGGGACATTTTACTTTTGAAAATGTCAGTAGATCTCACAAGTGCCAGAAGTTACAGGAAAAGGAAGTTTGGCTGAACTGAATGTGTTACAAGTCTTCTTAAAATTCACACTGACTTCCCCTTAGCTTGGAGGATAAAGTGAAAGGCTTTAGCTCAGCACATAGACCACGTCAGCAGAAATCCTCACTTTCCATCTCCTCTTGTTAAGCACTCCCTTCACTCATGCAACCAGGACTGCATCTTCCTGTTTCACAACTATATACCATATCCCATGTGTGTGTATCTGTCTGGGAGTCCTTCATCCTCTTCTTCACATCCTCTTCTTCATCTAGGTAGTCTTGTTTATCTTTCCAAACTCAAAACAAATAAGACTTTCTAGAGAAAGCTTTCCCTAGACAAATTTTATGAAGCCCTAAGCAATCCAGATTATTCCAGAAAAATCTAGAAAGAAGTTATTTTCCTTTTAGCATACTTGAAAGCTTTTTTTTTTTAGGGTTTTCTATTTTTCAGCTACATTAGGGGAAATACAATTTTTGATCAGTGTTTAGGATACCTAAACATTATAAATTGTCCCTGGGCAAGAGATAAAAAGAACCTGAATAAAGGTAGTAACTGGGGTATTAAAAAGAAAGGGGGAAAATTATAGAGTGATTTGAAAGTGGAATCAGACTTTGAGACTGCCTAGAAGTCACAGGAGAGAGGGTGCCTGATAAAGCTGTCCATGACAAGAGCCAAAGGACACCGTAGATCTGATAGTCTGATTGCCTACTGAAGCTTCAGAAACCAATGGTTATGCCCATGGCATATTTCTTTCTTGACAAAGGAGATGCTTGTTTCCCAATGCACTTACTAGAAGAGGGGATCCCCTGGAAGATGCTATTGCCAAGATGTGCCATGAAGGGGATCAGGCTGCCCTTTGTGGTCACTGACCCTTTAGTTGCTTTGCTGACATCTCATCCTGCCTCCCCTAGCAGCTCTGAGTGCTGCAGGCAGTAGCTGGCGGTAGCTGTCTGAGTAAATTACTGAAACAAGTCTTTTTAAAATGGAGACTTTTTAATTTGAAGTGCTTGGTAGAGAGACTGGGGTTATAATCGCGAAGCTTTGTAATAGGTGGCCAGGGAATGAGAGAATAAAAAGATATATTAACTTTTCTTTCTTCAAATTCTGTTGTACTAATATTGGGCATGAGTGTTTTCCTAATTGAGATGCTGAAAGGAGGCTGGGAAATCCACCCTCCCTTATGTCTATCTCAGGCATAGATGGTCTCTTGAACCTTCTAACCCAGACACTGTAGTCCCTAAAGGGAGATTTCCGGATTTTGCTAGGAGATCATGATTCTTGATACAATCTGCCTTAGGTTTATACATTTCCTTTCCTAATTTTGATCCTAAGATGCCAGTTTAATAACCAGGTTTATATCCATTATATGTATCACAAGCTAATCATTAAATATACTGAAAATTAAGCCACCATGTTTGTCTTCCCTCCTCCAAGTAGGTTACCACTCAGTAACAGAATCTGACAAATCCTAACAAATATTTGCTTTAAAATCTCAAAAGATCTTTTTCCTCAGAGTAAAAACTGATAAAATAATGGGAAAATGAAGAAGAGAAGCATAGAGAGCCAAAACCATCTCTTATGTTTTAGTACATGACATTGAAAGTCTCAATAACCTACCGTTTGTTACCCAGATACCAAGTGAAGTATATTACGTTCAACAAACACTTATGGAGCACTTATGTACTAGGCCTTAGAAATACAACAATGGATACTAATATTATCTCTGTTATCATACAAAGAGAAATGCTGATCAAATAAGTAATTGATGACAGTTGTGTTAAGTAGTACAAAATAGAGGCATCAATTGTCATTGAGTCTCTACTGGCGAGGACGTCTGACCCACCTTCAAAAATGTTTGATACAAGTATCATATTAAAGAGTTAAACATTTTTATGAGTCTTCCACTTGGCTCTTAAACTTTAAAAATTCCCCATAATTCAGGCCTATATAAAAATACTAAATAGGAATGATTGGAGAGATAAAGCAACAAACAAGAGGTTATCATGGAAACTGAAGTGGGCATCAAGTAGGAACCTCCATGTTGCTAGCGGAAAAAGTATCTTTCCTATGTTTGATGTTTGGTCCTTGTGAAAGGACCTTCACTAGTTCTAGGTCTTCCTCTGTACTGGGTAGGATGAGTGATTTATATGATTATGAGATTTGTGAAGAATGTTTGGTTTATTTCTGCCTTCCAATGTTCTGAGAACAAAGTTGTCCACAAAGTTCTCATGGCCCTTGTCAAGTTTGCTAGGAATTGTAGGTATATATCTACCTGAGTCTGGGGACAAGTTGGCGGGTCTTCTAGGTTTTACACTAAAGCAACATTAACCAACCTACATATTTTAAATTTTTTTAATTTAAAAAGTTCTTAATTTTTGTTAAGCAACTTAGTTTTATCACTAATAAAATGATACTTTGGTCCCTAAAATAAATAAATAAATAAAGAGTTAAACATTTTTAGTTGTTCATAAAAATTATTTTAAAAAACTAGGTGCCTTAAGGTTTTTATAACTTTATTGAAGTATAATTGACATTTAATAACTGCAGAAATTAAAGTATGTAAATATGATAAAAATTTTGACATGAGCACATCATTGCTATAGTCAAGAATATAATCAATTGATTGCCTCTGAGTTTCCTTGTGTTCCTTTATAATTTTTTGTTTCCATCCTTTTTCATCTCCCTACCATAATCGTAACTGGGGATGTTTTTCTGTCACTAGAGCTTAGTTTGCATGCTCTAGAATTTTATATAAATGGTATGACACAGTATTTATATTTATTTTTCATGGCTTCTTTCTCTTAAAATTATTCAGAGATTCATCAATGTTGTGTATATCAGTTGTTTCTTCTGCTATTTTCTTTGTAGTGTTCTGTTCTAGGGACATTCCACAGTTGGTTTGTCCATTCATTTGTTAGTGGATATTTACATTGAATCTAGATTTTGGCTATTAACAAAAGTTTCTATGATCATTCATGTAAGAATTTTTGTATGGTCATAGGCTTTCATTTATCTTCAGGAAAAAAAAAGTAATGGTATAGCTGGATCATATAAGGGATGTAGTTTCACATTTTTAAGAGAATGTCAGACTGCTTCTGAAAATGATTGTAGTATTTTTCATTCTCACTAGCAATCTATCAGGATTACAGTTGCTCTATATCCTTAGCAACACTTGCAATGGCCAGTCTTTTTAATCTTAGCTTTTCTGATAATTGGGTAATAGTATCTTATTGTGGTTTTAATTTTCATTATTCTAGTGATAGGGATGTTGAGCATCTTTTATATGATTATTTGCTATCTGTATATTTTGTATAGGTTTTGCTCATTTTAAAATTGGACTTTTTTGTGTTTTTATTACTGAGTGTTGGGGGTGTTTTTACACTCTAGATAAGAGTCCTTTATCAAATATGTGACTTATACTATTTTCTCCCATATCATGGCTTATCTTTTACTTGTCTTGATAGTCTTTCAATGACTAATTTTATTGTCTAATTTATCTATTTTTATCTTTTTAGGTCATATTTTTGATGACATATCGAAAAATTCTTTGCCCAAGTCAGTGTCATAAGAATTTTGTTGTTTTGCTTTGTACTAGATCAGTGGTTCTCAACCTTCCTAATGCTGCAACCCTTTAATACAGTTCCTCATGTTGTGGTGACCCCAACCATAAAATTATTTTTGTTGCTACTTCATAACCCTAATTTTGCTACTATTATGAATCTTAATGTAAATATATGATATGCAGGATGTATTTAGGCGACCCTTATGAAAGGGATAGTTTGACCCCCACAGGGCTTGTACCTCATAGGTTGCAATTAGCTGTACTAGATGCTAATTATACTTTTGAGTTTTATATTTAGGTCCATGATCAATTTTTTTAATTGTTGTGTTAAGACATTTATACTGTACTCTTAATACAGTTGACATGTACCCTTGCATTATGTATAATAGGTGAGGTCCCACTGATTACCCTTCCTCCATCTGGCTTCCTCACTCCTCTTCCCTCACCTTCCTCTCCCCTTCTTCATCCTATAATCAATTTTGAGTTAACTTTGTATATGGCTTGAGGTATAGATCAAAGTTTGTGATTTTTGTACATGGATAGCAAATTCTTCCAACACTATTGAAAAGGGTATTCTTTCTTTGTTGAATTGCCTCTAGACTTTTGTCAGAAATTGCCCATATATGCGCAGACCTATTTCTGGACTCAATTCTATCCCATGGATCTATTTGCTTATCTTGATACCAGTGCTAGATTATCTTGATTTCATAGCCCTTATGGTACTTTGCATTTCCATACGAACTGAGAGTCAATTTGTCAGTTCTACCTTCCTTTTCCCTAAAGAGTATCTTGGAATTTTGATTGAAATTATAATCTATAGACTGATTTAAGGAGAATTGATATTTTAAAAATAATTGCTCTTTTCTTTTTTTTAATTTTTATTAAATCATAATTGTGTACATTGGTGCAATCATGGGGCACAATGTGCTGACTTTATATACAATCTGAAATATTTTCATTGAACTATTTAACATAGCCTTCATGGCCTTTTAAGCACTATATGAAGACATTTATA
>CAUYON010021138.1:0-21974 GCA_963573935.1 Arctocebus calabarensis
CTCTCTGCTCTCCCCTTCCTTCACCCCCACCGTGTCAATAATTGTCATTAATTGTCCTCATATCAAACTTGAGTACATGGGATTCATGCTTCTCCATTCTTGAGATGCTTTACTAAGAATAATGTGTTCCACTTCCATCCTATTTCTTGGTGAAGAAATATTGCTTCTCTGATCCTCATCTATAAAATCAGGGTTTGGTTAAGGAGGTCTTCAAAGTTTCTTTCAATCCTAACATTCTTTTACTGTATGACCTTCCATAAACAGAATTCTTATTCTTTCATGGGCCACAGGAATTTTAAAATAAAATGAACATATTCCTTGAAGCTATTGAATCCAGCGAATTATTTCTGAAATCATTTTTGGGAAATAATACTTTTGGTGTACTTGATATTCTGTTCCTTCTGAGGAAATGAACAGAAACTTGCTGTGGGGTAGATTTAATGGGAATGGATACAGAGGTGAATCAAACATGATTTCACTCTGCTATGGAATGCCTCCTAACATACCCTCCAACAATGCTGAAATTCAGACATGGCTAGAAAAAGAAAAGCACTGTTTTTGTGGTGTATGAACCAGTAAAAAAAAACAGACGAATCATGCCAGGGTTTTGTTTAAGTTTTAGCACAAATTTGATACATAGCCTAAAATAATTTAATAATCTCTTTATGTCAATGACTTTTAACAGGTAAAATTTTGGTTTTACTTCATATCTGCTTCAGTCTTTTACAAATGTATTGAGGAGACTGGAGAGACAATCTTTGGAAAGCCAGGAACTTCTCCAAGGGAGGGGTCCACAACCTACATGCTATTTTAATCATTACACTGCTATTTACGTTATGCTAGGTGACTCCATTTGACTCTTAAACGTTAACATTCCAGTAGCCAATGTACTTTCTTCTTGGAAAAGAATTTCCTGTCTTCTTAGGAAGGCAAGAATGCTTTTGGACATTTTTAGAAGGTGTGTTTTCATGTCATTTTTCAATTTAGTAAGGTGAAGAGGCTGTTTGCTGATTTTGTTTTTATTTCTGACATTCAAATCTCATTTCAGTTGAATCTTATTAAATAGCATCACACATTATTTTTATCTGCAGATTTCAAACAAGGGCAATAAAAGTGTGAAAGAAAAAAAATAGTGATCAGTAATAGATGTGTATCATGTTCAAATATTAACTGTTTTTTTTCAAATATTAACTGTTAACACGTTGTCAGTTAATAAATATAAAATACTGCTAAAGTTTTTTTCTTCTTCACAATGAAATTACACAACAAAATTATTTTTATCCCATAGAAAATTTTGAGAAAAAACGCACACATTTTGCTTCATATCTAGAACATTGATTAAAGATTAAATTTTATGACTGTGTATGTGAAGTCAACTGGCAATGACAATAATAGCAGCTTCTTATTTGTCAGACAGTAATAGTTGGCTTCCTGTGATGATTTTTCAGGCCGTTGTATTAACTAATTTAATTTCCCAGAAAGTCCTGATTCAAGGACTATAGTTATTTTTTCTAAAATTGTGAAAAACAAAGTCTCAGAAAGGTGGAGGGGTAACTTATTTGAATCTTATATCTCCTGAAGGCACCACCGAGATTTGAATGTTGGCAGCCCGATCCCAGCATTCATACACTTAACCACAAATTTATAAACAGTGCTTTCCCCAAGGGATTTCATTGGTGTTGCAGGGTTCCCATACTGTATATAAATAGTGATTTTTATCACCAGTGTCATCTACTGTGATATTTTCACATAACGTGTCAAAATAACTCTGAATCATAGTGGGAAATTGGAACACAGCACCTGAATGACAGCTCAAAGACACAATTTCAGTTCTGGCACCTCTGTTGACATCATATTAGACATATGACAGGTTATTTGATCTTGCTGGGCCAGAATTCTTCCTTAGCAAAATAAAAACTTTGGCATACAGATTCAAAAAGCTTTTTCTAAATGATGAAATGTAGATTTCACAGTTTCAAAATACTTAATCTGTCTAAAAATAACCCATGTGAACATGTCCAATTTAGTGGGTAAGTAAACGCCATTGCTGTAAATCTGTAAAGAAAATATACATTGTATATTCTGTTGACCTGATTTGGATTTTTGGTAAGAAGTGAGATGGCTCTTAATAAAACTAAGAAAGCAAAATAAACAAAAAATAAGAATAACAATCATAAGAGGACATACGGACATAACAAAAAAAAGTTTATACTTTGAGCTCAGTATAATTTTGATTCAAAAAAAGAAAAACAGAAGAAGAAAATACCTTAATAAAAAACGTAGAAAATGCCACAGTATCTGATAAATAAACAAACTCTGCTAAAGTTGTAATTTAATCACAAGGAAAAGGGATTTTTCCTGACTTACTAAAGCTAGAATCATTTGGAGAAAACACACAGAAGTATGATAGTGAATTCATCAGAAGGCTTGGACACACGGCATGCTTCAGTCTCCAAATGGGTAGGTATGGACGTAGCGGAGGGTGAAAATTCCTGGAGACTGATTTCCTGCCTGTGGTTTTTGGAAACATCAACTTTCCAATAGTCACGCAATATAGAAATTATTGGAAATTAGAAAAATTATAAACATTCAGGCTTTATGTTTATATGTACTATTTTATGTAAATGAGAGAATGTGAGACTATGTAGGTTAACTGGATGACAAAAGAATGTATGTTCCCTGCTGTGAAATTCTGGTAGAGAAAGACTCAGACTCTCTGAGGTTTTGTAATGGCATCCCTGTCACAAGGACCAACTAGGTTCAGAGACCACCTTCCTGGGCTTCACTTTGCTCTGGAATATCTTCTGTGACCAGTTAGATCCATATTATCTTTTACGTCAGTGAAGAAAAGAGACTAATGAAATCTCTAGGCATATATGGGCTTTAGATTTTAGATAGTTATAAGAATGAAGTTTATTAACCATCCTATTTTTTTCCAGAGGCATTACCATATATGTAGGACAAAGTCTGGGGAAACACAGTATCAAAGAAAAGGTCTGAATGTCATTACGCTTTGTGAGATGTGGTAGGGAATGACATATTTAGAAATTCAATTTCACCTTCCTATTATTGTCACATATCTCATAACAACATTCCCAGGTTTTATGGACTAGCAAACAAACAAATAAAATAGAAAACTATATCCTTATTTTTCAGAACTGGAAAGTAAAGCACAAGTAAACTGAAAATTATATAATATCATGTAACTTATACATTAAAGCTAAGATTTTGATGAACTATTTTTTCTGAAATTTATATGTTTCTGTACCACTGTGATAGCTGGTAGAAATCAATGGATCCTATGCAACTCCCTGATTATATAACAATATTTTGAGGGGCAGGTCTAATACATTAATTATTAATGTATTTGATTGTGACTCATTCAAAACGGTAGCTGCAGATGTAGTAATAAAACAAATTTCTGGAAAGTATGAAACATATATATGTGTATATGTGTGTGTGCGTGCATGTATGTGTATGTGTGTGTGTGTGTGTGTGTATACACATACCTCACATCTGGTTCACAAATTTAATCTTAGAAAGGTATCTTAAAGAACAAATGTCTATTATCAAAGTGTTCTCTTTCAACTAGATCTGTTGTGATATGTCCTAACTGTACCGTTAGCTCTACAATGATACTTTCCCACTATACTGTTGCTTTGTTTAAAATAGACTCTGTTGCTAGGAAAAACTTCCAGACTTGTTAAAGAATGATTCATTTTAATTGATATCTTTATTTTCTCTTTCTCTAGGCCATATGTTACAACAGAAAGAATTTTTATTTGAGACAAAAAAAAAAACCTGGAATTGAATTTCTATCCATCTACCTACCAGCTGCATGATATTAATCAAGCCACCTGATTTGGACCTTGCTAATGGTCAGTCCCAGTTTCACAGACTTTCTTTATCCCAATCCTTATTCCTCTGAGCTCTGCCTATCTGCCTGCCAACATCTGCTCTCATCTTCTTTGCTTGATCCATTACCAATTTTCTCCTCTGGACCTGTGAGTATATATAATCCTGATTTATGGACATTCCCAGCCAGATTTGTACCAATTAAGCCTCAAGTGACAATGCCGCAAGGTTAGAAATCCTGGATTCTGATCATTGCTCTCGGTATTGTGACCATTACTCTGTGGACACTCCCTGTCAAGCATGGACATCTTCTGGGTGTCAAATTCTGCCTGTTCTAGATCCCTGTCCTGGTTCCTTTCTTCCTTTCCCTTCTGTTCAGTGAACGTGGAGTGCAGAATCACATTTCATCATGGCTCTTATCTGGTGGTCTTGGAATTCCTTGTGCTGCCCTAATTATTTCATCATGATCAAGCAATAGTTTAAAAAATACTTCAAAAACTCTCATTTGTTTTTTATATGATGATCTTATGCAACCTGTTGACATTTTCAAATTTGTGTCTAAAGCAAGAAAATGTATTCATTTATCATTGAACAAAATATAGATCTCAATAATAGATAAATGCATCTACATTATCATCTGTATTACTGCCATCTCTGTCACCATGTTCCTGATTAGTCTCTGCTTATCCTTTTAGGCATATTATCCACAGTTCTCTGCCCTGTCCCTAGCCCCAGAATTTCTAATTCTATGGACTTTATCACCAGAATACCCACATCTCTGAATTTTAGTTTAGTTTGGCTAGTGGAAGGCTCCACTGGCAGAAAATCAAAGTGGAACAGGAAAGACAGATTGAGTAAATCTGTAACTTATACATAATATCATGTAACTTATACATTAAAGCTAAGATTTTGATGAACTATCAAAATCCCAGTCCTACAAGGCAGAAAGTAGACAGAGGCTGCATCCTTTTAGTTGGAAAGAACCTTCCTTACACAACTCTCAGTAGATCATAGACCACTCCAACTCCTTCTCCCTCTTAGAGTTTGCTAGTCCCTTGTTAGTTTCCTCACTCTACCCACACTTTTGGGTATAGTTAAATTCTGCTGAATTATTTCTTTTGAATGGGCCACCACTTCTCATGGGATCCTGACGGATACGGTCTCTGTGCCCCACGTTTAACTGATCAGTATTAACAAATATTCCTCTTTATGAATATGTTTGGTCCCTGCACAAAAAAGAAAGAAAGAACTGGTAGGCATAGGTAGAAATGAACTTTCAGGAAATTAAGATGCTATTATAGCTCACTTAAGATAGCCACACCCTATGGATGTATAAAGGTGTATAAAGGTAGTCAAATGTAACAGAATGTTTTATAACATTCATTATACTTTAACAATGTTTGAGGATGTTCTATGAAATAAAAATATGTTTGAGAGGAAAATGGGTATATGATATTTTCTCTTCATTATTTTATGTCCTTTATACACAGACTGAAAAAAAATCTTTTAAAATAAAGCTTGGAAATTCCTTCCTCAAAAATCAAGTATGTAATTATAATCTTGGGAATGTGATCATTTTTGTTTTTTTTTCTTTTCTCTCTAGCTTCTTCTGAGGCTGCATCATTAAATTACCTTTGAGACCTGTCTTTTCTTTTTTCTTGTAAACTAATGAATAGCACATGAAACTTCTGAAAAAATCAGGTGATAAGTCACATTAGACTTTCAGAGAATATATTCCAGCCCTTGCTTGGTAATCTGCCAGAAAAGATTTTTTTTTTTTTTTTACAGAACATTGTAATAATCATCTAGAGAATTTTTTCCTATAATTCAATCCCAAATGTAAGTTTTCGGGATATATATATTTTTTGCTTTATTGTGCTACTTTTAATTAATGTCTTATATTCATTTGCTTTAATAATTAAAGAACATCAAACAGGTCCAGCTTTCTTGAAAGGTATTCTGATAGATTCCAAACCATAAAGTTCCAAACACTGTTAGAAGACTATTGTAACAGAAGCCGTTGGCTTTCCATTAAGACTGATTTCCCCCTTCCTTGTG
This sequence comes from Arctocebus calabarensis, assembly GCA_963573935.1. Lineage (NCBI taxonomy): Eukaryota > Metazoa > Chordata > Mammalia > Primates > Lorisidae > Arctocebus > Arctocebus calabarensis. The sequence goes on from CAUYON010021138.1 coordinate 5,914, forward strand.
TGCACCTTACCAGTCTACATTACTCAGGCTCTTTGATCAGATATAGTATTTGACAGGAGTTCAGCTCATTCAGGTGGTAAATGATAGGTGTCATTCTTAAACTTGGCCTAAGAAATATCAGACCATGTAGTCCTCATATTCCTTCCTTCTTCTGGCTGAATCACATAGATAATCACCTGAGCCACCACAGATGTCATGTATGAATGGCAGGAGAATGATCCCTGCTGTGGGTTGCCAGATACTGTATGGAGAGGCCCACATCCTACTGCCTGGTTAGAATTTGCCTTTTACTTTACCTGGGCAAAAGATATATATCTGCTGTGTTTGAGACAATATATATTTTTGGTCTATTTGTTACAAAGGTTAGCCTATTCTGACTAACACAAATTTTTATTGGTTTTTAAAAATTGTTTTATCATTGATATAATTAGTATGTTTGTTTGTTTGATTCTTATAGAAACATCAGACATTTCTTTCCTGTTTCATAGAAGCTTTAAAAAACATAAAATTTTACAAACATTTCATAACTAAAGAGGACTCAATACATTTCATACATTCGGCTTAACTCTTGGAATAAGCAAAAACAGACATTTTCCTTGCCTCATAGATCCTGCTGACTAGTGTAGGAGGCAGACATTAATCACATAATGGTGCATATCAATGCACATTTACAGATGGAGATAATACGAGAAAAAGTAATATGAGACACCATATATGAAACCGACTTTGTCTGAAGGAGGGACAGGTCTTTGACAAAGTGATGTTTGAGTTGAAATCAGTCAGAGAAATAGAATTAAACTAGGAACACAAAGGTAAGGATCAAATAGCAAATGTGGAAATACTGTGGGCAAAGATTGCATGGATGGAGGAAGGACATTACTTCAAGGACTTGGTAGAGAGACTTTGTCCCTGAAGCACAGCCAGTCATGAGGTATGAGATAGAATGAAAGAAAAAAAAAAGTGCTGGGAGCCAGAGACGACAGACTTCACTGGTCACACTGTCCCTTCTCACTCACTTCCCTCGTCAGGGTAACCTGGTTTCCACATGTTCAGAGTCCTGGCTTTGTCTGTGGTCACCACGGATTTCCTCTATCATTATTACTCCTTGCAGTCACTTCCTCTTCCCCTGGAAACATTAGTGACACACTTCCTCACCCCCTAAATTCATCGCTAACATCAGGTCAAATTGTATTTTATAAATGTTGGCACTGCAGTAATTTCAGTTGAGTTTGCTCTTCCAGAGCCTTGTCACTGCCCCCTAAAGAAGTGAAGTCTACCTCCTCTCTCCTTGAAAGAAGAGAACATTATGTCTATTTCAACAAGAAGAATATACTGAGTGAAGCTTTTTGCCTGCCAGGCTAGTTCGTAAAAGAACGGTAACACAGCTTGCCCCGGCTCTGTCTCCTGATGCTCTCCCTTGGATCCATACATTATTTTCTAAGGAAGCCCAGGCCACAGGCAGAAGCCATGTTTAAGTTTTCCAGTCAAAAGCCCAAGCTAAGGCTTTAGCAGAGCTCATCAACCATCAGATTTGTGAAGGGGCAGACCCACAAATAATTCCAGCCTTTGGATGCCTAGCTGCTCCAGACAATGATGAGTGAGACAAAGACAAGCTATCCCCACTGAGTCCTGCCTAAATTGCAGATTTATGAGCAAAATAAGTATCATTTTTGTTTTATTTCTCTAGGTTTGCTGGTCGTTTGTTACATAGAAATGGTAACTATAACAGATACTCTGATTCATGCTCATTTTATCTAAGTAGTTTTTTGAAACACAATAATGTAGTGAAGTAGGATTTTCCAAATTAGATTTTCTTGGTTCAAATGATCACCTTATTACTTTCTATGTAAAACAGCACTAGTTTCTGAACCTCATTTTCTTCATGTGTCAAACTGGAGAAATAATAGTAAATATATCATGGATTTATTATAAAGACTATATGAAGGTTTCATATAAACATTTATTGTAGTACCTATCACATAATAAATTCTTAATCAATATATATATTTTTTTAGTTTAACTGTGAAACTTTGGAATTTACCACCATTTACCCAATTATCTCATATCATCTTCTTATTTGGTGTGTCCTTTCCAGTATTCTTAACTATTTCTATTGCTTCAACTATCACTTTATTTTCAAGAGACATTTTATTTCCTTTGACTTAACTTGAATTTTAGACTATAGTTAAAACCAATACCATACTTTAATTTTTGAGAGTTGTTGCATATGCTTCAATATTTACTTCTTTATTTTTAGTATATCTGATTAGGGTAGCACAAAAATAAGAAATCAGGATGTTCTGGGAGCTTTAAATAAAAAGTATGAGAATCACCTTCCTATTAGATGACTTCCTGGTAAAATGAAAGCCAAAAATAATCTGAATCTAAGAGAGTAACTTGTGGAAAATTTTCAGATAAGAGCTGGCTGTGGTGGCTGCAGTAGGGTGTATGCTTGACCTTGGTGAACTAGTTTTGATCACAGAATGGCCAGTGATCTGGGTCCCATGCTCTATCAGGGAGTAGAGTGGTAAAGCTAGGGAGAGTTGGACCTGAAAAGCCTGAACTTAGGCCCCAGATGGCGGAAATAAGTCCCAGGATAATGCTGGCAAGGAGTATAACAACCCCTGCTGCCCTAAGACCTCAGTAGGGGAAGGAAGGTCACTCCTAGTACCACTGCCAAGCGAGCAGGAGTGGACCTGCCTTCTTCCTATGTTCCTGTCCTGTCAGGCTCACTCACTCATCTCAACTGTGGCAGCCCAGGGGGATACATAGTCAAGTCATAGCAGTTTGCTCTCAGTCCAGAAAAGCTGTCCCAGTCATAACACTTTCCACTTTGGTCAAAAACCACACCTGTCAAGCCAGTCTCTTGCTATGGTTCTAGGAAGTGGGAAAGCCCAATTTTAACATTGGCAGCTGGAGGTCACCTTACGTTGGTTTCTAAACTCAGGCTGTGGTAGCCAAGTCCCTACGAGACTCAAATCTCCAATCACTGACCAGAGGCCTGCTAATGCCAAAGGCTGCCACCACTAGTGGGTAAATACCAGGCCGGAGCCCACGTAGCTTGCTATGAGCTAGGATCAGCAGTGCCGTCCTTCCACTGGCACCCAGATCTGGGGAAGCATGTGGGACACTATTTATAGCATTTCCCCTTCTCACAATCTTCCCGCCACTCCCTAAGTTAGATCCAGGCATTGGAAAGGGCACAATACTCTCTCATAGTCTGGACTTCATGATTCCCCATGGGAAGGTGGATGACAGAATGACACTCACTCCCTCCTCCTGTGTTGAGGGTTCACTCACAGTTGTCAGCCACCATGCAGGCTGCTTGCCCACCTTCTCTTTTCCAGAGTCTGAAGTATTCTTTCACTTTTCTGTTGAATTCCCATATTCCTGCTAAATATCTGAAGCTGTAAAACTACTAGATGAAAACATGGGGAAATAGCCTCATGACATTGGTCTGGGCCATGACTTCTTGGATAAGGATCAAAATACATAGGCAATTGAAGCAAAAGTAGACAAATGTGACTGCATGAAACTAAAAATCTTCCCAGTAAAGGAAATAATGAACTGAGGTCAAATATTTGAAACCATATGTTTGAGGAAGGGCTAATATTCAAAATTTGTAAAAAGAACTCAAATAACTCAACAACAACAAAAAAAACAAACAACCTTATTAAAAAAATGGACAAAGAATCTAAAAAGACATTTCTAAAGACACACCAATGACCAACAAATATACCTATGGAGCATATTGCAAGAGTACAAGTCAAATCTATCAAGTATTGAACATAAATGTTTTAACACTGTGATTAAGTAAATGAGGTGAAAGCTATGTTAATTAGTAGGATGTAAGTACTCCAATTTGTACAAATAATCAACTCATTGAATCCCACAAAGGTGTAAATGTATTCATGATCTATGTATAAAATCAACTTAATAAAAAAAAAAAGAAAATACAAATTGAACCACCATAAGAAATCTCACACCTGTTAGAATAGCTATTATCCAAAAAATAAATAACAATTGTTGGAAGAAGAAGAAACAGCCACTACTTATTTTTTAATTTTTTTGGTGGGGGGATTGAGGCTAGACTTTTTTTAGCAAGGATGAGTAAAATAAGGAAACTTACTGTTGGTGAGGATACAAATTAATACAGTCATTTTGGAAAATATTATGGAGGTCCCTCACATAATTAAAATTAGAATTGCTGAATGATCCACCATGCCAAATTCTGGGTATATATCCAAAGGAATTGAAGTCAGCATGTCAAAGAGGCATTTGCACTCTGTTGTTCATTTTAGGATTATTTAAAATAGCTAAGATATGGATGCAAACTAAGGGTCCATCAACACATGAATGTGTAAAGGAAATATGGTGCATGTATGCACACCAGAATACTATTTAAAAAGAAGTACTATCACTGGTGATAACATGAATGGAACTGGAGGACAGTATGTAGGTGAAATGAGCCTGGCATAGACAGATAGATGCTGTATAATCTCATTTATATGTAGAATGCAAAGAAATGGGTTTCCTAGAAACAAGAATAGAAAAGTGGTTTCCAGAGACTAGGGGAGAGGATGGGAAATGGGAAGATGGGAGGATCTTGATCAGAACATACAAAGTTTCAGTTAGACTGCAGGAATAAATTTTAGTGATCTGTTACATTTCTTGGTGGCCACAATTATCAAAAGTGCTAGAACAGATTTTTAATGTACTCACTACATAAAAATGAAAAATTGGTGAGGTGATGGATATCTCAGATAGCTTGCTTGCATTTTTCTATAAGGCATACATAGATCAAACATCACATTGCATTCCACAAATGTACACAACTATTATTTCTCAATGAACACGTAAAACCAAAGGTGAACATATAATCTGTACTCATAACTCTGCTAGTTTGAACTGAATTGGGGTCCTCAACCCCTGCCTATCTACGATATTGTAAATGATAATGCAGAATCACCATTTATAGAAACCTAAAGAAGTTTATTTTACATTCATGGTTTTGATATCTTAAATATATATAGTATCTGTGTCTGGTATGTATAAATTACATAACATAATTAACCCCTAAAATTATTATACATGGTAAAATATGAACAGTACATTTGAAATTATCTGAATATATTATCAAAGATGACTCAAAGGTCAGAATGAGTTATTCAGGAAGCTGAGGGTTGCAATATTATCTGATTAATCTAATGTGATCTTGACATTCAGACAGGATTATCCAATTAGAAAAATTTTGTTTTGTGCCTTATGTTTACATTATTTTTCTCCATCTTCATAATTATTAATAACTACATGCCACCAAACACATTTTTTCAAAATAGAGATGTCAGAGTATAACTCTTAATATAACATAACAAAAAAATGCTTGCCTCCCTGATAATACATTTGCATTTTATGTACTCTACCCTGCAAACTAATACATCTCTGTGGTAAATACGTCAAGACAATAATGACATTTTCCTCACTTGGCATTTGAATTCTTATAACAGCATCTAATTCCTAGACATACAGGATTTTCGGTAGTAGTTATCAGTCTTCTACTTTTTTTTTTTGTATGTGAGGAATTTAATCAGAACATTCTATTTAATCTGTTCAGTTCTCTCTGTCTTTCTCTCTTTCACTCCCCCATTCTGCCATCCCTCCCTCCTCTTATGTCTATCTCAAGTTAATGAATTTTTACAATTAAAATGTTCATTCTTAATTAGATTAAGTTTTTTTATATTTAATATGCAGTGGTCAAATAAACTCCTAATTCAATAGTCATTAAAAATGTTTCCTGGTGTATTGACACAGAGCTTTTAGCCTAATGTTTACAGAAACCAATTGCTTTAGCATCAGGAGAAACATTCCCAAGGGCAAGAATCATTATGTGGCTCAACCCTCTCAGAGTAGGAGTGTTTGATTATGTGCCCTCTCAGGGAGTTGTGTAAAACAGGTGGGACAAACAAGGAGTGCTTAAGTTTAAGCGCCACTACAATATTGAAATATTGACTCCATGAATTTTCTCTAAAAAAGAATTAGCCTGCTGTGTATAACTACATGTTTCAATCACTCTGAGGTATTAGCCAATCAAGTTTAGTTTTCTTAATGCAGCTTAATCAGACTTTTACTGAAAATAATTTTATATAAAATAATCCACCAAAGGATAGCTCCTCTATAAATCATTTTTCTCTTTACTGGCATGTCTTGGAGATCTGACCTCTTACGGCAGCCTACTATAGAAGCAGAGGATAGGATTTAACATTATTGGCTTTAAGATGGATGAAGAAAACCTCCTGTGAGCATAATTGCAGAGCTTCTATTGCAAGGGACCCATGCACACATTCCATGTGTCAGAAGGCCTCTAGCTGTCCATACTTGCAACATTTTCCTAAATTCTTATTAAGCTTCTTCCCACTTTGACCATGGTGTAAGCTATCCATTCTGGCTATCATCACCTAGATTTTATATGAATAGCTATAAATGATTACACAGTAGAACTCCACAGTTGACCACTTCCCTAAATCCACAACCTGTTTCTAATTTTCATAGACCAGACATGCACCACATGCACATATCCGTTTAATAAGCCAAGTTCCTTTTGTCGGCCACCTCCATAGATTGACCCGTTTCTTACAGTCCCTCAGGTGGCAAATTTACAGAATCTGCCTTTGCTGTACTAAAGAGGTTTTATAATCTCATTGAGTTATTTTTGCATTTTGACTACAGACACAATTGCTGGTGTTTAGGTATCAAATGCTTTTTTTTCTTAAACATTTTTAGATAATGATGAGGCTTATAATCAATAGGTATGTCTAAAGGCACAATGATTGGGTTTATCCTTCTAGAAAGATGTTGGAGGCAATTTTAATGATTCATAGAAATGTATTATTTCTGCCTAAAAGATTAATTCAGGCTTGTCCTGCTATTCACCAAGGTAATAAAGGTCCATGAGCTTTGCTTTGGATGTGTAATACCCACCTCATGCACCTGAACGTGTTAATCTAGAGATTGTTAAATACATGAACTATCTAGATTTTTCTTTTACTAGATTAGCAACAAAACAATTTTCAAACATTTATTAAATTGTGCAGTAGTACCCTCCCACCCCCCGTCATTTGAGGTTTTGTTTTCTGGAGGGTAAGTAAGTAACTTATAGTTAACCACATTTAAAAAATAGGTAAGCAAAGTGGACTAAAATATTTTCAAAGAGAGATAGACCACATTCATATACATTTTATTATAGTTATTGTTATAATTGCTCTATTTTATTATTAGTTATTGTTAATCTCTTACTGTGCATAATTTATACATTAAACTTTATCATACATATATGTATAGGGGAAAAAAACTTTGCTTATGTAGGGTTCTATGTGAGCCACTATTTTAGGTAATCACTGAGGGTCTTGGAACTATCCCCCATGGTTAAGGTAGGGGGACCAGTGCACTAGCAATCAATTGATTACAAACATTAAAAAAATGGTACTATGTAAACATACTGCAAATGTGATTTAGAGGCATCTATGAGAGTCCTCAATTAACTTAGACATGGATTCCACTCAATGTAAATGTGGCCTGCGGCTATGTACATTTTATATTTGCACTACTCAGTAACATCTAAAGAATATTAATAAGGCTAATATGAGAGATAGGAGGCTAAAGAAATTCAATATAAACATGTAGCAGAGTGAACTTCATGACCTGTCTTTGTTGAATAGAGTTAAATCTATTACTTAGAACTGAGCAACAAACACACAGGAAGGATTTGCCATGGTGTTATCAGGTTTCATAACAATCAGTGACAATGATAGGACCTTGTGAATCTGAGAGCTGAGTTTAAACTAAGATGAAATGCCCTAGATTAGGCATTAGATAAAGCTGTCCATTATATTATTAATTTTAATTAGATTCTTTGCCGCCTTATGTTCTTTGATCTGAGCTAAGCAATTAAGTCCATTTTACTTTATAATTGGATTATAGTGCGTGTCTTGCTAAATCCAAAGATAAGAAAATGTGCAGGCCCTAAATATGTACTGCTTTGTTGTTGGTGTCCTATCTATAGAATGGTGCTCTGAGGGTGGAAGAATACATCTTAAAACTTATTAATTTGACCAAAATATAGAGTTGATCTTTTCAGGGGCATTATAGAACACAATTTCTAATATTTATTTATATGATGTGTGTTGCTGAGTTTTCACTTTTCAAAGGAGAGGCTTTTGGAATTCAGGAGAAACAAGTTTTAGAGAGAAAAGGATTTGGAGGATGCTAGGATTGAAAGAGATATATAGGAGTGTAGCAAACACAATGCAGCCCACTTAAAGACAGAGGTCCCTATGTCAAGATAAGGTTGGACTTAGACAGAGATGGCTATTGAACAAGATGTTTAATTTGTTGGTGCAGCTTTATCTTGAACCAATTGTTAGATTGTTGAGAACTTTTAATTTTATGTTGAAGATGACTTTTGGTGCTGGAGATGAAGATAATAGCTAAATTTGAGCACTTAACAACATCCCAGGCATCATGATAAGCATTTTATATGAAACATGAATCATCTCACTTAGCCTTGCATCCACCCACTAGAGTAGATATTTTACTTAAGTACATTTCACAAAAAAAGAAACTGAAAACTAAAGTTTAGAGAGTCAATGTGAATTTATTGACCCTTCTTGTATGTGTCAGACTTGAACTCATGTCCACACCACCCCAAAGCTTATGTTTTCATCCTCACCTCTCTCTGTAGCAATTCTACTTTACTCATTAACCTTAAATAATCCCTCTCACACTTTGTTTTCCCACATGCACAGTGGCCTGAAGTGCCCACCATCTGGATGGTGCTGTACAGATGTAAAACATTCATAGTTTTCTTTTTTCTTTAATGATTAGTGTGACACAGGGAACATAATAGATTGGCCAACATACACTTTTTTTTCTTTTTCCTTTAAACTATAGCTAAATGGAGGAATTAACCACTTGAATCCAATAGCATTCTTTCAAACTAGTCTCTCCACTTCCCTCTAACTTCCATATGTCTTATTTTCGCCCTTCACCCAGAATGATGCAATTAAAATGTGAGTTGAGTCCTGTCCCCCCTTTGCCTCATGGGTGCCTTTGCCTAAGACCTACAATAGTTTTCAGAAGGGCTTCCCTCTTCTCACAGTATATAGTCAACATTTTATCTGTAATTTATGAGGCTCCCTGGTGATCTGTACAACTTGTGTGACTTTATCTCCTATCTTTGGTCTGCTCCCCCACTCTCAGTCAGCCAGATAGGCCCCCTTTGGTGTTTCCTTAAATGAGGGCAACCATTCCTGATCTTGGGGCGCTTTTGCTAAAGAGTCTTCTTCCCTATAAATACTTCTGTCTGCTCCTTCTCTAGAGATTCAAGTTTTGGCTCAAATATGTCCTTCTCTGAATGCATTCTCTGAGCATCCTACTCAAACACTCCACCAGCACCACTCTCTTCACTCTCTGCCCCTTGGCCAGCTTCCGTTTTCTTTTTCATCCTAGTATGTAGTATATGATCATTTATTTATTTATGTGTCTATATTTTTTTATGATTGCCTTGTGCTGACAGAGTTGAGAGAAAAAATAAGGATTCAATTTGCTTTGTTCGGGACAATATTCCAAAAGCAGAAAAGAAAGCATGATTTATTATATGAATTTAATTTAAAAAATAATGACAAATGAATGAATGAATAGGCAGGCAGGCATTCATAACATGGCGCTAATGATGCTGTTTTGTTCATTATGAAATACACATACCTTTGCCAATCTTCTCATATGATACAAAATCTTCTATAAACTGTGGGTCATCACACTGCTAATAAGGGGATAAAAATATGCCTGAAAGGAGAAACTCTTACTGATAGAGTAGATCCACGAAGGAGCAGTGATGCTTAAGAAAATTATTTGACTACTCGTAATACATAATCCCCTCCATATCCATGTTTCAAGACCTCATGGGTGCCTGAAACTGCATGTAGTACCAAGCCTGTGTGTACTGTTTTTTCCTTAAATATACATATCTAGGATAAAGCTTAATTCATAAATTTGACACAATAAGAGATTAACAATAACTAATAATTATTTGTAGTACAAAAATTAAAAGAAAACAAAGTAAATAATTATTTGTAGTAATGTATTAAGTTAAAGAAAGGTTACTTGAACACAAACTTTGCTATCCAATGATGATGAGATGGCTGCTGAGTGAGTGACAGGCGTGTAGGGAATACAGCATAGTTATGCCAGACAAAAGCTGTTCACATCCTGGGCAAGACAATGTGAACTATAATCACTCTACTTAGAAAAGCATGCAATTTAAAATTCACAAATTTTTTTATTTCTAGATATTTAATTTAATATTTTTTGACCATGTTGACTGTGGGTAACTGAAAAAATAGAAAGCAGAACCACAGATACAGGGGAACTACGATACCTGGATTTCTCTGAAATCCAAAGCCAGGTAACTTTAGAAAGCAACTCATACCCATAATCCTAACACTCTGGGTGGCCAAGGTGGGTGGATTGCTTGATCTTAGGAGTTTGAGACCAGCCTGAGCAAGAGCGAAACCTAACCCAACATTGTGATGGACACCTGTAGTCCCAACTATGCAGGAGGCTGAAGCAAGAGGATCACTTGAGCCCAAGAATTTGAGGTTGCTGAGAACTATGGCAAAGCCATGGCACTTTGCTCAGGACAACAGAGTGAGACTCTGTCTCAAAAGAAAAGAAGGAAGAAAGGAAGGATGAAAGACCTATTCTAGGTTAATCCCATTTTATATTCTGTGGGTAACCTTTTTAGTTTGTAACATGACTTAAAATATTAAATTACTAACATCACTTGTAATTCTGATTCATCTCTGTCCTGATTCCTCATTGTCTGAGTTGCCTGCAGGAACGTAATCCAGCTTCATCCTATACTTCCTAATGACATCTCAACAGCTCCTCCCACCTGCTTCACCACATCACCCTATGGGATCCCATAATCTTTACTGTTGTAGCCTCTGCTTGCTGGCCCACCCTGTGCATAGCATTTAGTCTCTATCCGGCCCTGCCATTGCACTCCTCTAGTTAATGGAATTCTTTTAACCATAAAATTTTGAAGGATTTTTTAATTGAATAAACAAAAATTATCATATATAAAGCTACTTAATAAAGAAAAAAAAACACTAAGTATACTTAATGTCAATAGCTACATATATTTAACAGTGACTGATATTTATTCTCACCACTGGCCAAGGGTATATATCCTACCAAGATGTACGTTTCTACAGTGTTACAGAATGCCATGGTAAGTTTCCTTGGTATGAGAAATGGGTTGCCAATGAAATTTCAAGCAGCAGAATAACAATTTTTCTGAATATCAGGAGATTCTACCACAGGTCCCTATGATAGTCTATTAAACTTTATTGAGACAACTGTGCAAAGCACTTTATAAATTTTCAAGTGGTTTAGTATGTAAACTACAATTTAGTAATATGTTGTAATAAAAAGTACTTATGATTTTATGAATGGTAAAGTTGAATTTTTGAATTTCTTATTTAAAATATCATTGCTTTACCTCATGCCTTTACAAATAAGTACAGCATATTTTCTGGAGATACATGTAAAGGCTATCCAAAGATGATCATAAAATTAGCACACACTGAATCATGGGAAGACTGGATGGGTCTGAACTGTGTCTTTGAATAATCATATTCAACTTAAGAAATTAGAAAACAAGAAGTTTGCTATATTATAATATAAAATAAAAATAACCGTGCTTTATAAACCATTTGTCTGTACCTTTACTCTATAATCATGTTCTTCTATATAAAATGTGAGCAATATTTTTGTGAACTTCACAGAAGAATTCCAAATTTATTAAAATTTCTTCCCTGGAGGAGGAGGGGTGGAACATTCAAATCATTACATAAAATCTATCCCATAATTACTAAAATAGGCCACCACAGCTGTTCTGTCACATATTATCATTGGCGAGAGCCAAGTTCAGAATAGGCCACCACAGCTGTTCTGTCACATATTATCATTTGCGAGGGCCAAGTTCAGAATTTGAGGTTGCTGAGAGCTATGGCTTCAAACCTATAATGGGTAGAGCATCATGGGTAGAGCTATGGCTTCAAACCTATAATGGATAGAGCATCTTGACTTTGGGCAGTTATTCAGACCCTTGCTCTGCCTACTCTGTATTTTATTTTTTCTATTGTTAACATATATTACCTTGGGTTGCTGAAATACATGCTTTTGTGCTATAAAAATTCCATGTTTATTGAAAATACCATTAGAGATCTCAAACATATATAAATACACTAAATATGTGTACATATACATGTATGTGGGTGTGTATACACGTCTTTTCTCCAGTGAAATTTTAAACACTTTATTGAGATTTAAGGACAGTCAGAGAATTTCATAAGAGCATGAATACAGGTAACAGAAAGTTGCAGGTGGTCAAGACTGCATCATCTAGGGGTAGTCAGTCATTAAATGAAGTTTTTCCCTTAAAAAAAAAAAATTCTCTCTTGGAGGCACCAATGAAGCAGTGCAAGTATTTGCTTGCAGTATGTTAACTAGATTACTGTTCTATTAAAAATTAAGCAAGGAACTTTGAGCCTGCTCTTTCATTTTATGTTTTCCATAAGGAATAATATTTAAAAACAATAACTATATTTAGTGAAAGAAAATTTGTGTTTTCTGTAGGATAAATGGTTTAATGCATTTTGTGGAGATGTGCAGATCTATTAAAACCATGGTTTATATGGCATTCAGTTTATGATTGTTTCTCTTTGGATAGTGCATGACCTGTAAAGGAGGCAACCTGTAAAAGGTAGCTAAGTAGCAGTGTATCTTGGGAAATGGTAGATAAAATCTAAACAAACATTTCCTACACTCAAGGAAACTTTCAAAAAAGGAAAATAAAATACCATTCCTTAGTAAAAACTCAGAATCTGCCTCTTTCCTACTAGGAAAAAACCCAACTCCATGACTTGGTTATTTCAATGTTCCTTTCATGCAGGCAGAGAATGGAAAGATGTGATCTAACCAGGCTACTGGATGGATCTAACCAGGCTATAGAATGTGAAGAAAATTAATCATAAAATAAAATACTCAGCATTGGTAAGTGGGAGGCAAATGAAGAATATTGACAGGAAGGTTTTATTTAGCAAGCTAAGTCTTTTTCAACTAAATGCAAGATATGAGTGTAAAGAAATTTTATTGTTGTTTTTTTTTTAAGAGGTTGAAAGGATCCAAGTGACTAGTGTCTCCTATCATAGGGTCATTTTGAATACTGTACACAACATGGCATTATGCTTCCCCCTCTCTGAAACATGTTAGCTCCCACTCTCTTCGAGTATGATACAGTGGAAACAATTTGAATCTTAAATTAGACATGGGGGTTCTGATGCCAACTCTGCTCCTCACAAATTATCCTATAATAGGCAGCTAACACGAGGCTCTTTCAATGGCCCCATATCGCGCTGCTGTGAGCAGGCTATGTGAAAACACATGCCACTCTTATGCTCATTTTGTATATTCCTTCCTCTTTTTCCCCTATGATGAATAAAACCAAATTTTGCTAAATCCCTTCATTATTAATACAGTTGTTACCTTTTACAATTTGTTTCTAATTTGAATATTCCACTTTTCCATATACTACAGCCTATATTTAAACTTAACTCCTTAAATATGCCCCTCCCATTGCATAATCTTTTCCGTCAATTTTTCATATAATTTCTTCTGTTGAAATACTGTCCCCTAAACTTCAATTTAATCGACCACAGATTTACATATCCTTTATGATTCAAACAATATGTGTCATTCAAAAAATTCCCTACTCACAAGGAGACCCCTGCCAATTAGAGTTTCATAAACTATTTCTGTCTCTCTGGACACTTTGCACATCATTGATCACATTTGTAGTATTTGCTTTTTAAATTTGGTTTATCTTGATATTTTCCACAATATTTACTCCTACTCAATATTCAAAAAATGTGTTTTAGGTCACTGCCAATAAGAACTACAACACTATTCTGTATTCCACCTAAGAGCTATAATACAATGTACAGATTCTTCAAGTTGTCCATACTGCAAATAATTTGAAAGACAATGATCTTTTCTATTTAAATAAGAAAATAAAAAAATGTTTTGTGCACATGTGCAATTTGTTAGAAAAAGCCCAATATAAAAATACTAAAAGCAACTTTTTGCTGAACTCATTTTTACAACTTATTTCTTCTTTGGGTCTCTTTACGTCATATGCGATTACTGCCAAGTGAAAAAAAACATTTCTCTCTCCCACCCTCCCTGTCCTGTTTTTAAAAAAAATCCGCACACGAAAAAGTGTACTGAATGTCCTTGATGCTGTTCACAACTTCACTGATAAAAGACTTGCAATTGTAATTTTGACAATTGAATTTAATTAAAATTATCATATATTGTATTATTATCCTTCTTAATTGCTGTTCAAATTTTTGATGCCACATGGAAAATAATTGTAAAAATTTGATTTTTTGTCAATGGACCATTTTCTCAAGTCCATTCTTGTAAGTATGTCATTTTGTTCTGGGTTTTTGCTATTGTTGTTGTTATACCTAAGACTATTTCTTATCTGATTTTACTTTCTCAGAGTCACACACTTTTTATTATTCTCTGTTGTTAACATGAGTGCTCTGACTTTGCTAGCAGGACTGATCTTGCTGATTTCCTGTTGAACTAGGTAGAGAAATAGCCTTGTATTATCTCCACAGATAGTTGGCCTTCCTAAGTCATTTATCAGTTCTGATTACCATGAATGCAGGAGTAATTGAAATTCTGTATTATCATCAACCCACCAAAGCCACTTGAATTCCTCCCTGTGATACTGTCCTATCTCTTCTCACTATACAATCACTTCTGGTAATTTATGCATGCTTTGAATATTCCGATGCAGTTTTATGTGATAGGAGGCATGTATGTGCTCTGCAATGTGTCACAAAATGTTTTATAATAAGAAAGGGAAATTTAATAAATGACATCCATACTATTACTAGATGTTCTTTGGTGCGAACATGTGGGATCTAGAAAGACTGAATAGAAGAACTTCATGTTTTTTTTTTCCTTTCCCAATAATGAAAAATGCCTTTAGCTAAACTTAAGAAATATGTACTATATGACAGGATATTTTTCCCCATGAGCCAGGCAAATTAGGCCTGCCACAGGCTTGATGACTCAGAAGGAATTATAAAATTTACTACTGAGTACTTCTTTATAGTCTTCTTCTAGTCGCTCACATGAAAGTCAACAGGCATAGGGTTCTAGGATTCTTAAACGTATTTGGCTTGAGATCTTCAAACTTTAGATGGATCTGTATGAAGAATAGGGAAAAGTTGTATCTGTTGTTCACAGTCAACTGAGTGACATGCCAATATTCACACAATTTGTACACAAGTTACATGTGTGATATATCTTAGCTAACTCAAAAAGTGTATTTTTTTTTTTTCAAAATTAGAACACGTAGGCTCAGCACCCATAGCTCAGTGGCTAGGGCACCGGCCACATGCACCAGGACTGGTGGATTCGAATCCGGCCCAGCCCTGTTAAACAACAATGACAATAACAGAAAAACTGAGGCAAGAGGATCACTTGAGCCCAGAACTGGAGGTTGCTGTGAGCTATGATACTATAGCACTCTACCCAGGGCAACAGCTTGGGTAGGGTAACTCTGTCTCAAAAAATAAAAAGGAAAAAATATATAAATAGGATGTAATGAATTCATGTCATCCAATCATATTACTAAATATTTTTGGAATCTCTTCTTTTCAGACATTACCATTGTCTTAGCATAAGCACTATCTCCTCGACTATAACCAGTCTCCTTTCTCTCATGCCATACTACTTTCAGACCTTTATAAAAGGAAGTCCAAGTAGGGCAACATTTGTGTCTAAATTCTCCATTAATCAACCACAAATTCCACGTTCCTTAACACAATATCCCCTTCTTAATCAGAACAACCTTTCCAGTTCTTTTCATATCACTACCCTTTTTTCAAATTACCTGCTACTACATGGGATGCTCTCACTACATG
>CAUYON010021139.1:0-16974 GCA_963573935.1 Arctocebus calabarensis
GACAAAATGACCAAAGATTTTGACACATTGAGACAAGAAGTTGCAGCCCTTAAAGATCTGAGAAATTCAGTAGAATCCCTCAGTAACAGAATGGAGCAAGCAGAAGAAAGGATTTCTGACATGGAAGACAAAGCTTTTGAACTCTCTCAAACCTCCAAAGAGCAAGAGAAATGGAAGGCAAAAACAGATCACTCTCTGAGAAAGCTCATGGATAACTTGGAGAAAACCAATATTCGCCTCATAGGGATTCCCCAAAGCAATGAAGCAGCCTCACGAGATACAGAATCCCTTATTCATGAGATTATGAAAGAGAACTTTTCAGACATGCCAAGAGATTCTGAAATTCAGATAGCAGACAGTTTCAGAACCCCAGCACGACTCAACCCGAACAAGACATCCCCCAGGCACATCATAATTAAGTTCACTAAAGTAAATATGAAGGGCAAAATTTTGAAAGCAACCAGACACAAGAAATTAATAACCTATAAGGGGAAGAATATTAGGAAAACAGCAGATCTCTGATGAAACCTTTCAAGCTAGAAGAGAACGGTCATTGGCTTTTAATCTCCTAAAACAAAATAACTTTCAACCCAGGATCTTGTATCCAGCTAAACTGAGCTTCCTTTATGATGGAGAAATTAAATATTTTAATTACATCCACATATTGAAGAAGTTTGCCATAACTAAACCAGCTCTCCAAGATATTCTCAGACCTATTCTCCATAATGAACAGTGTAATCCCCCAATGCAAAAGTAAACTCATCCAGAAACGTTCTACCAGTGTCCAACTCACACAGTGACAAAAGGATTAAAAATGTCCACTAGATCTTCTCAAGATTTATCATTGGTTTCGATTAATATGAATGGTTTAAACTGTCCTCTAAAGAGGCATAGGTTGGCTGACTGGATAAAAAAACTCAGGCCAGATATCTGCTGGAAACAAGAATCACATCTTACCTTAAAAGAAAAATATGGACTCAAGGTGAAGTCAGATGGTCATCTATAGATGGTCATCTATATTCCAGGCAAATGGAAAACAGAAAAAAGCAGGTGTTGCAATTTTATTTGCAGATACAATAGGCTTTAAACCAACCAAAGTAAGGAAGGATAAAGATGGACATTTCATATCTGTTAAAGGTAATACTCAATATGATGAGATTTCAATTATTAATATTTATGCACACAACCAGAATGGACCTCAATTTATAAGAAAAACTCTAATAGACATGAGTATGAGCTGGATTTCCTCCAGCTCCATAGTAGTTGGAGATTTTAATACTCCTTTAGCAGTGTTAGATAGATCCTCTAAGAAGAAGCTAAGTAAAGAAATTTTATATTTAAACTTAACTATTCAACATCTCGATTTAACAGACATCTACAGAACATTTCATCCTAATAAAATTGAATACACATCTTCTCATCAGCCCATGCAACATACTCCAAAATTGACCACATCTTAGGTCACAAGTCTAAACTCAGCAAATTTAAAAGAATAGGAATTATTCCTTGCATCTTCTTGGACCACCATGGAATAAAAGTTGAACTCAACAATAATAGGAATCTGCAAACTATTACAAAAACATGGAAGTTAAATAATCTTATGCTGAAGGATAGATGGGTCATAGACGAGATTAAGAAGGAAATTATCAAACTTTTGGAACAAAATGACAATGAAGACACGAATTATCAGAACCTCTGGGTTACAGCAAAGGCAGTCCTAAGAGGGAAATTTATAGCACTGCAAGCCTTCCTAAAGAAAACAGAAAGGGAGGAAGTTAACAACTTAATGGGACATCTAAAGCAAGTGGAGAAGGAAGAACGTTCCAACCCTAAACCCAGCATAAGAAAAGAAATTACCAAAATTAGAGCAGAATTAAATGAAATTGAAAACAAATGAATTATAGAACAGATCAATAAATCAAAAAGTTGGTTTTTTGAAAAGGTGAATAAGATAGATAAATCTTTGGCTAACTTAACCAGGAAAAAAAAGAGAAAAATCTCTAATTTCTTCAATCAGAAATGGTAAAGACAAAATAAGGGACCCCTTAGAAATAAAAAAAATCATCAATGAAGACTACAAGAAACTGTACTCTCAGAAATATGAAAATCTGAAGGAAATTGACCAATACTTGTAAGCATGCCACCTACCAAGACTTGGCCAGAACCAAGTGGAAATGTTAAATGGGCCTATATCAAGTTCTGAAATAGCATCAACAATACAAAATCTCCCTAAAAAGAAAAGCCCAGGACCAGATGGCATCACGTCAGAATTCTACCAAACCTTTAAAGAGGAACTAGTACCTATATTACTCAACCTCTTCCAAAATATAGAAAAAGTAGGAATACTACCCAATACATTCTATGAAGCAAACATCACCTTGATTCCTAAACCAGGGAAAGACCCAAAAAGAAAAGAAAATTATAGAACAATATCACTAATGAATATTGATGAAAAAATATTCCAAAAGATCCTAGCAAATAGAATCCAGCAACACATCAAACACTCATACACTATGACCAAGTGGGCTTTATCCCAGGGTCTCAAGGCTGGTTCAATATACATAAATCAATAAATGTAATTCAGCATATAAACAAATTAAAAAATAAAGAACATATGATTCTCTCAGTTGCTGCAGAAAAAGTTTTTGACAATATCCAGCATCCCTTCATGATTAGAACACTTAAAAAAATTGGTATAGAAGGGTCATTTCTTAAACTAATAGAGGCCATCTACAGCAAACCCACAGCCTATATCATATTGAATGGAGTTAAATTGAAGTCATTTCCACTTAGATGAGGAACCAGGCAAGGTTGCCCATTATCTCCTCTGCTCTTCAACATTGTAATGGAAGTTTTAGCCATTTCTATTAGGGAAGAAAAAGCGATCAAGGGTATCCACAGAGGGTCAGAAGAGATCAAACTTTCACTCTTTGCAGATGATAGGATTGTGTATCTGGAAAACACAAGGGATTCTACACTACAAAACTTTTAGAAGTGATCAAGGAATACAGCAGCATCTCAGGCTACAAAATCAACACCCATAAATCTGTAGCCTTTATATACACCAACAATGGCCAAGCCGAAAAAGCAGTCAAGGACTCTATTCCTTTTACAGTAGTGCCAAAGAAGATGAAATATTTGGGAGTTTACCTAACAAAGGATGTGAAAGATCTTTATAAAGAAAACTATTAAACTTTAAGAAAATAAATAGCTGAAAATGTTAGCAAATGGAAAATCATAGCATGCTCATGGTTGGGAAGAATACATATTGTTAAAATGTCTATACTACTCAAAGCCATATATAATTTTAATGCAATACCTATTAAAGTTCCATTTCATATTTTAAAGATCTTGAAAAAATAATACTTCATTTTATATGGAATCAGAAAAACCCTCATACAACCAAGACATTACTCAGGAGGAAATCACGCTAGGAGACAAATCACACTGGACACTGTGAATCACACTACCAGATCAGAGACTCTAACTATAAGTTGATAGTGATCAAAACAGCATGTTACTGGCACAAAAACTGAGAGGTAGATGTTTGGAACAGAGTAGAGAACCAAGAGATGAATCCAGCTACTTACCGTTACTTGATCTTTGACAAGCCAACTGATTTTCTTTAATAACTTGACTTGCTACTACTCTGGCACTAAGTAATTTACACACAGTCAAACCTTGCAACAACCCTGTGAAGTAAGATTGTTGGCCTCAGAGGACAGAAGCAGAAATTGTAGCGTGCAAAAGTAGGTCAACTTTCTAAGGTTCCCACCTAACAAGTAGCAGTACTAAGATTCCCAGTAGGCCTCAGTGCAATGGTTCTCAACCTTCCTAATACCGCGAACCTTTAATATAAGGGGTCATGACCCACAGGTTGAGAACCGCTGCCTCAGTAAGTAATGATTTTAAGTTTTCATAGGCTCAGTGATCAATTGACACAATCAACAGGACTTTTGTGTCTTAGTTTAAAGGGCCAAGGGTTGACAATGTTTTACACTTCCCATCTGGCTGGCTCTAATAAAATTTTCTAGTTCTGTTGTGCTTGCACACGACTCTGTCTCCCACGCAGACTATGCCTTCACACTCACACCCTCTCCTTGACACAAAAAGGAGTTTAACATAATACTCTATATTATCTAATTATGTGGAAAATGACAAGATCATACAGTGAAAGGTCCAGAGAAAGTGCTTTTATCTGGCAAGAAAGGGGGTATCTAACTTGGAATCATACATTCTTTTAATCATGTCTTTTATTTTTTAAGCCCTTATTCTGAACCTTTGGAAGAACCCAGGATTTCACAATCCTGAGATATTTCAGCTTTGTAAGAAAGAAATCATTTTATCCTCCACAGGAAGAGGTCAGAATTCGGCTGACCTTGCCCTTCTCTTTTAAGTCCTGTGCCATGTGATTCAGTGTTCCCCCATGCAAGGCTAGACAGGACCCCAGTTTTCGTAGGCATGGAATTCAATTCATACAATTTCATAACAGAAATGCCTTGACCTTTTGCCCTGATCTGGAGAGACTGCATTCAATCCGTTTGTCAATAACACTCACTAACAGTGACAACTTTAGTTTCCAGTGTTCCCATCTGCCAAGTCCTGGCCAAGTGTAATTCTCAAGACCTGCTACCCCTAGATAAAGCGCCCAGGTAGAGTCTGCCCACTTGGTCTTTCCCTCTGCCAGGTACTTGGTGCTTTTTACTTCCTCTGTATTCCTTTCTGACAAAATCCTGTCTTACACTGATTTGTGGTCTGTGGGTTCATTCCTCCAATCCCTGAAACCAAGGACCATTGAGGAAAACACTTATGGGAACACGTGGCGCCATCTTCCTTATCCTCTCTGATTGGTTTCTTCCCTTCTCTTTGTCCACCGCCCTCTTGATTGTCCTTTAGCTGGGTTTCTTAAAAGAGAAGAATGGATGTCAATATTGAATTTGCCATGTTTTATGGGAAGTCATTAAAAATGTTTTATTTTAAATAAGATGATAAGCTCAGTGTGAAAATTAAGGACCTCACAATCAGATTCCCTACCTCTGGCACAGAGATAAGAAGCTATTTGTATAGTATGCTGGGTCAGTGACAGGACTGGAGTGGACTGACAGTAATTCCCCACCTTGAGTTGAAAGTAGTCAGTGTCGTACACGTCTGCAATTCAAGTCATCTTGGCTCTGAAGCTCTGAGCATCAACAAGGCTTGAGTACTGACTGTTTTAGTTGGTAGTTTCATGGCCTCGGGCAGATTAGCCTGTCTTTAAGTTAGCTCCATTTGTAAAAACTTCTTAATACCTTTATGAGAATCACAGCATGTAACATTTTTTAAGTGCCTAACTCAGTGTGAATACATTCCAAGCATCAATCACTAACCATCTAGGTCTGGAGGGTAGCAAAGATTAAGTGTCTGGATTCAAGTGGTGACTCTTTTGCCATGAGATATCATGTGATTTGGCACTTTTGGAGGGAATAAAGTAGATTTCAGGTGTTGGAGAAAAGTCTACCACTTTGTTTCTCAGTTAAAAGGCATAGCTGAGGTGATTAAGAGCATTTTCTCTATCTTAGATTTATTTCTATTCTGTTTAGCTTTATCCCCACATTATTCTTTCCCATAGCATTTGTTATGATCTTTACCAGGTCAGGGGCACTCCACTATTTCTCACCTCAGATTCGGGAATTCAAATCTTTACATTTAAAACTGCAAATACTGTCACACCAAGACTGAATGCGTTTGGCATAATATTAAAGCAAAAGATTGCATCTGCATTTCACTGAAGCATGAAAAACAGCAGAGCTTGAAGAATGTTAAACCCGGAGAGTATAAAATACCTTTTATACTACCTTCCTCTTTTAATTTTCCCAGCTTCCCTTTTGATTCATTTCATCTTTACTTAGCTCTTCCTGTTTTGTTTTGTTCTCTCCTCTGAAACTGAAGGTCACAACAGACGCAAATTAGAAGGGAGGGGATGCAACAAGTCCTTTCAGTTCTTGGCCTCCAGATTCTGCAGGTGAATCTTCATCCCAGTTGGTCACCTTCCCTCCTGCCTGTCAATCACCCAAGAAGCACTCCCCAATTTGGCTGGCACCACCTCCTCCCTCTCCGCCCACCCGTCAGCTGTCAGGAAATCCTGGAGCAATTCTTACCGTGCAGCGGCTTCTGAGTTTAATAACCAGGGACTGAGTTCAATAAACAAATAAATAAATAGCAATAACAATACAGGGGGTTTGTGGCAATGCCCAGGACCCCTGGTTTCCGCTGTTGGCCAGAAGCGATCTGTATCCACCAAAGTCTTCCCCAAATATTCAAACCAAGGAAGCCACACACACTTGTTTGTCTGAAAACCGAGTTGAGTCCTCGGCCCTGTTCTAAGAGTACGTGTGTGTCCATTCCGGAGCGTCCTGCAGTTCCTGGGCGGCGGGGACGCACGCGGGGTTTAGATTTCTTGCAGAGGCGGAACTCGCCTCCCGCAGCGAGACACCCCCAGCGCTGGGGCCCCCACTCCAGCCTGTTTCTCCAGGGAGTCCAGGTCGGCTTTTCCTGGCAACTCTGTTGTGACTTCCAAACTTTCTGGGCTCCGGGTTCGCCTGATAATTTGCCCCCGCCTCCCGCTTTGCTCTCCCCTGGAGCCTCTGAAAGCCACAAACACCCCTGTCACCGCTTCACGTGCGCGCTCGGGGACAGCGGCGGCGATGAAACCGTCTTGGCTGCAATGTCGCAAAGTCACTGGTGCCGGGAGCCTTGGGGGGCCCCTGCCCGGGTCCTCTCCGGCCCGGGGAGCAGGTGCGGCCCGCAGGGCTTACGTGGCTCCGGGCCCGTGGGGCGGTCTCGGGGGCCGCGGCTGCAGGGCGCTGACCTCGGGCAGCGGCGGCGAGTACAGGACCCACTTCGCGGCCTCGGTGGCCGACCCCGAGAGGTTCTGGGGCAAAGCCGCCGAGCAGATCAGCTGGTACAAGCCCTGGACCAAAACGCTAGAGAACAGACACCCGCCTTTCACCAGCTGGTGAGTGACTCCCGCGCCAGCCCAGTCCCTCCTGACATCTTGGGCTCCGGGACGTCCCTGGACCTGGAATATGAGGGCTTCCTCTCACAAAGAAGACATACGGGAGATGTGCTCACACTTTCCAATTTGCGTTTAATGTCGATTTCATAGTTAGCTCTCTTCCCTCTCCTCCGGGGACCCGGTTTCTTAGCGTGACATCAGTTCCCCGTAAACTAGACGTTTACCTGGTGCGCGGGGCGCTGCTTGGCACCGGGATTGTGAGGGAGCTGAAACGGGGGCCTGCGGTCAGGGGCAGCTCCGTCTAGTGGGAGAGACACCACGGAAACAAAGCAAGCGGCGTGTTAGACTAGGAAAGTTTTACAAAGTATCCACACACTGCCCCGAGGAAGAGGGTTGAGAAACAGCGTCAACACAATCACGCCCCTGAATTGCGTTAGGACTGATGGATTTGTCTTCTCAAAGTCTACAACTGCCTAATCACCAAAGGTCAGTGGGTGGAAAACAGCTAGAAATGTGATTGAAATTTGTGGTCGCAACTAATGCTATTGTTTGGAGAGAAAAGGGGATGGCGAGACAGGACCTCGTTTTTTTTGTTGTTGTTGTTGAGACAGAGCCTCAAGCTGTCACCCTGGATAGAGTGCTGCGGCATCACAGCTCACAGCAACCTACAACTCCTGGGCTCAAGTGATTCTCCTGCCTCTGCCTCCCAAGTAGTTGGGACAACAGGCACCTGCCACAATGCCCGGCTATATTTTGGTTGCAGCCGTCATTGTTATTTGGCGGGATTCCCAGGGCTGGCGGCCCGCCGGGTTTACGTGGCTCGCCCGAGCTGGATTAGAAGCCGCCAGCTCAGGTGTATGTGGCTGGTGCCTTAGCTGCTTGAGCCACAGGCGCCAAGCCAGTTTGATGGGGTTTGTGTAATAGGCCAAGTGCGGCTGCCTCCGGCCCAGCTCCTTCGGCCTGTTGTGTATATGGAGCTGGAATCAGGAGCTTGGAGTAGGTCAAGTGGCCTTAGCGGTCACAATGGTAGCAATAAAGTTTTCCTCCCAGAAGTAGTTATAAGCATTATTTTATAACAAAAAGATACACTGTAGAATAAGTGCCAAACTTGCTAGGATTGAAGGTGAGGCCCGCAGTTAATGAGAAACTCGCCATGAGGCTCCTGTGTGCCTAACCCCGCAAAGGTAAGGTTGTACCCATCTGCCAGCTATCAGGGACATTTCCTGTAAAAGTTTGGAAAATATTTCCCAGCAATGAGATGAAGGGAATGGACATGGTCAGGTTCGCGTTTGACCAATGCCTGTAGGCTCTGAGCATGAATGGAACATGGTGTGGCGTTGGCAAGAGCCTGCCCTGTGTCCTCACCTGCCCTGTCCTCTCTTAAGTGTCCACACACAGAACATGGTGCGCCCTTTAGGATTTGACCACCTTGCACCTCCATTTCAATTTTCATCCCAAATATTATTTGAGTGGTCCTCTTTTATGCACTAGACAGTGAACCTGGCATTAGGGATACAAGAGTGAGTAAAATAAAACCCCTGATTTCAGGGGGTCACAAAGATTCAGAACATGGACTCTGGAGCCAACTCCTCGGTTTGAGTTGGGCCTCTCAGTACTGACTGCGTGAGCACAGACAGGTTGATTCATCTCTCTGTGCCTTCCTGTCCTCAAGTGCAAAGATGGAAGCAGTTTCAGGATTAACTGAATAAAGGACTAAGACTATGTCTCGGGTACAGTAGACCTGATAAATGTCAGAAGAAGAAGAGTTACCTTTGTTCCCTTGTACTGCAGTTATTTTAGGAATAGGAAATGCACCTAGCATTCCTCTCATCAAAACACAGAGGATATTGCCTCTGTTCGGAATGTAGGACTTCCTCTGATTTTTTCAAAGCTCTGTGTACAAATGTCTATCATAAAATGTGAGACTAGAATTATTTTCGGTGGCCACCTCTACCATAAAAGTACTGTGCAGATAATTTACTTAAGAATATTCTAAATAAAAAAACAATGAGAGCCAGACCTGAGGCAGTGACAGTGGCAATGAAGGAGAAAAGATAGATTGGTGTGATTTAAGAGGGTTAATAGGGGTCAGCAAAGGCCCAGAAGGTGGCAGTGGAAGTGAGAGTTACTGGATCCAGCAAATAGACACCTGAGCCCCGGAGATTTCCTTGCTATTGACTGGCTTGTCCTCAGCAATCTCTAGTTGCTTGCCTAAATTATCTATAATGGTGCACAAAATGTTGTTAAGGAGAATTTTTGTGAAAGGGTCCTTGTATTTTTACAAATTCAGCACCTTATAAATCATTGACATGTGATGACAGGGTATCTGACTTCTTCATCTTTGTAATCTTGGAATCATGCAGCCACGCCTGTTTTATAACAGCCGGGTGATCAAAGTGAATAAGTAATAAAACTTTGACTCTGTATTTGTTTTAGCAGGGCCATTCTTATCAAGAATTTTGGTTGGCAGAGCTGAGTTGGGAGAGAAGTAGAGATAGGAGGCCAGTCTGAAACTTCATTCAGGCGGTGTTTCTATTTAGCCTGTTACTATATTGGATACTTAATGGCACCTATTCCTGCCTAGTAACTTTCTGCGAAGCCAACCTCAAGGCCAGGTGAATGTCTTTTGTTTTTTTATGTTTTGGTTTGTTTTTACACCCGCAAGATGGAGCGCAGAGCTGACATTTAAGTTTAAAACTGATAGTCAAAGAACAGGTTCCTGAACAGTCCTAGGTTTGACTGGTTTTTTTACTGGATGTCTTTGGAAGGTGGTAAGTGGGAACAGGCACAATTTGGTGTGAAGGAACTTAGCTTGTTTTCTTGGAAGCTGGGATTTGGGGAAATGAGATGTTGGCAGTTAAGTTCTTACGCAAAATTATTAAGCAAAATAAGGAGGGATTGTTACAGCTAATTGTTTTTTTCTAGCTGGAGCTGGGATACGTGTAATTATGGATTCTGATGCCCTTTGGCTAGAGGCATGAGGGAACCTCCTTCTTTGTTACAAGCTTTTCTGTTTGTTGTTCATGAAAATAAACTCCCATCAGAATCCACAGGCTTATCAAAAGCCCAACCCGTACATCTTATTACATATTCGCATCCACAATGGTATAAGCCACCCCATATTTTACACATGCAGTAATAGGAACAGTATTTAAGGGCAATGAAAGGGACTTTGGATTGTAGTGAATGCTCCTATAAAATACATTTCTAGTACCGTAATCACTGAGATCCGGAATAAACAATTCCCAATTACATATAAATGTTTTAGGAACTTGCAAAAAATTTCTCTCCACACAGTTTAGTGTTTACTTTGTAAACTTTGGAAGCAACAAAGTCTCTAGTAAGAGAGATTGTAGTGGAGAACTGCAATTATAGGTGAAGCAGTAAGAAATCTTAATAATTTCTTTAATTCTGGAAGGGTAGAGTGGATCATTTTGGTTATTTGTTCCTGTTAGACATCCTGCAGACTATCCTGAAGTTGAAATACATCCTGAAGGATGAGGCAATTCACTTTGCATTGTATGTTGTGGTTGATTTTCTAGTTCATAAGTTGATCTCCTTTTACAGAATTGTGCCAGTCCAATTTTAATTTATTTTTATTTAAACAAAGTTCAGATGGGAACTGAATGTAACTAGGAATGCTCAATTGGATACTTTTTTTGCAATTGACTTCATTTGGGGAATAGGGAAAGAACCAGAAAGGAGTGTGAGGATCAGATGATAGTAATGCTAGTAGAGTTAATTTTCTGAATTCGATGACTACAATGTGGTTCTCTAGAACAATGTTCTTATTTACATCTTAAACTATTCTGGGGTTATTATGTATTATGTCAGTAATTATTTACCAATAATCAGAGGGAAAATACTTTGTCTTGTAATTACAACTTTTCTATGAGTTTGATATAGTTTGAAAGGAAAAGAAATTAGAAAAATATCATGTGGATTTTATGTCACCAGAAAGTAATTTAATCCTCCTATGAAACTTGGTTCGTTGGCAAACAAATAGATACTCAGCCACATTAAACTGAGGAATTCAGTCATTTTTATTATTATTAAGAATCTGTGAAGTTTTCTGCATATTTATCAGGTATTTTTTAAGTTATATTTAATTTTAATTTGAAGGTGAGAGTTTTATCTGAAGATCAAACATTTGTTCCCTTTGGACAAATTGAAAATTAAATCAATTTATTCATAGGATTGTACACAGTACAGATATGCTTAAATTTTAAAATGATCATTATTTTATCAGTAGAGAAATACTTTAAGAAGGTATGTGTTTGACATGAAAAATCACTTGTTAGAAATAAGGGCCCTCAAAATAACCTCGTCAAGACGGAGCACTGTAAAGGATGGGCCTTATTTTATATTCTGAAGGTCAGCAGCTTGGTGCTGTGCCGTATCTAATTTTCTCAGCCTGTCATGCTGCTGAACCTTCAGGACAGAACAGAATGAACTACAGGAATGCTGCAATTACATAAGTAAGGATGGATTGCCTGGCAAATAGCACAATCAATGAACAATGGAAATTCAATCGCCTGTGACTGATCAACTACCAGGTATTGGGGAAAAAGCCGAACTCTTGGCACCTCCTGGAAGGAGGCTTACTTTTCCTTTGTTCATACCACACATTGTTAGTTTAGAAAAAAAAATCCAGTGGTTGAAGTTATTTACTCTTTTTTAAAAAGAACTTTTACTTTCATAAGCAGCAAGCAGCAGCTCCAGGAGGGAGAGCTTTGCTTTCCATTGTGGTGTGACATTTGCAAAAGAAATGTGTGGGAGGCTAATGAATCTTTGCAATTACATATATGAATCTAATAACCTCTGTAAATTGCAGTCTAAGTACTATATGTGAATGTGAAACTCCAATCCTTTATCTAACCTCTGTGAATAGAGAACAAATTCTATCAAGTATATTAATTATATTTGCTTTATCCAGTATTGTGGCTTTATTTGGTAGAAGACAGTGTATAGAAAGAAGAGGTGGTATTCTTATAAAATGGAGGAAAATTAAAGTTTTAACAGTTTTGAGTTAGAAAGAGGCCCTGTTGGAAATATTAGAATAACAAAAGGCAGAAATTCTTTCAAATATTGAGTTAGAGAGGGATAGAGTTTAACTATCAGACTTTACTGATTTAAAACATGAATTGGCCTAAGTAGAAGAAAACCAGTGTAGGTCCTATGGCATTAACTTTCGACTGCGGACGATAGGAATAATTTCCTCAAGGTTTTCATGTTAGAATAATAACACTTTCCAAGTATGGTCTTTCCACTCTTAAGGAAGTGCATCTGTTAAGTAAAAGAAATTTGGGAAGATGAAAAAAAAGAAGGAAAATTGGAGGGGAAGGAGGAGAAGAATGGAGAGAAAGAGGAAGAAGATTAAAAAGAATCCTCATTCTCCTGTAGACCTGAGCAATTCACAAAAGACATTTAGTAAGATAAAATGATGAAAAATTATAGCAGCTAAAAGGGCATAAAATCCATATTACTGACCATCTACTAAATAACTTTAAGCTAATAAATGCTGGGGAGCTTAGAAAAGTCTACTTTTGCATTAATCTCACTTTGTTTTCTCTCCACATTTGTTTTCTTATTTTCGTAGACTTTCATTGATTCTCAATTGAAAGCTAAGTATGCTTCTGAACCACAAATGGCTTGGCTGTGCCATCCCCCACCACTCCCTCCTTAGATTCAAATAAAATTTGTCACCGTTACCCTAATTGTGGTTGGTAAGAGGAAAAAATGGGGATCCGTTAGTAGAGAAAACAAGCTGATTTGTGGCTTAGAGTCTCGTCTCTATTCCTTTAAGAGTACCTTGTGCAAATAATTATAAACCAGGGGAATTCGGGAATGCAGCAGTGGGGTTATTACCATTCTGTGTCCACTTTCCTCTCCTCTGTTCTTCTCAGCTGCAGAGGACTCAGGAGAATTGTTCTTCCCCGCATTTGTGGTTGGCTTTGGTTATTGAGGCAATATGAGGCGTAAGGCTTGTCACTTCAGGATGAAACGCTGAATGGGTAGAGCTCCATTCCTTCACCTTCTCTCACTGCCGTAGCCTTTGTGGGAGCACTTTGTGTGAAATAGAAGCAGTTTGGATTGCTGAGCAAAAATGCGCGGATGGTAACGCTTTGAGGACGGCATTTGGATCCGCAGCAGAGTGGCACGAACAAGAAACAAACTCTTGCGTGCTGCTGAGACCTTGCACTTGTTAGCTGCATAGCATCATCCAGCCTATTCTTATCGATTGAGAAGGAAATAGTAACTTGATAGGGCTGTGAGTGAGTAAGTGTGCTAATGTACGTAAATGGTTTCAGTAAAAACGGCGGACTTCTATCTGTGCTATGAGCCAGGTACAAGGCTAAATGTTTTAATGGACTCAGTATTTCATAACACCTCTATGAGTTAGGAACTCTTTTTATTCCCATTGAATAGGTATGGAAATAGAGATATAGTTTCTTAATAAGTGTGCTTAAACTTAGAAAATTTAAATGCCATATCTAGGATTAACCCAGGCGGTCTGAATGTAGCATCTGTAATAATAATAACTTCAATTAATTTTCTCTCTTTTTTTACTTCTTCAACACTGGTAACCATTTAAAGCAATTTACTTTAGTAATAGTGGTATAAGGAGAGTTTGAAAATGTGCATCTACATCTGAAAACATTTTAGATATGGAATGATAGATACACTTTTTAAAATTAAATCATCGCTGCGTACATTAGTGCAATCAAGGGGTACAATGTGCCGGTTTCATGTACAATCTGAAATGTTTTCATCAGACTGTTTAGCATACCCTTCATGGCATTTGAAATTGTGTACACCAATGACAAAGGTGGGAGGAGGAGAGCCTGAAATTAGCTGGAAACTTCTTAAGACATGTTTTCTGGGATGTAGTAAGCAATGTTAATCTCCCCTTAAAAATGCTCTGTTGGTTTTCTGGCTAAATGAACCCTGTAATGACCCCATTATTCATTGCTTGCGGGATGTTTTCATGTTATTTTTACTAGAGCCTGATGATAAATAGCCTAATTAATTTATCTAATTATGAATACTTGGAAATTTTTCTTTTCTCCCACATCTCAGTAAAAGAAAATACCAGGATTCATTGTATGTTTGCAATTATACAATTTGTTGATTTTACTTACTGTTCAAACATATTCCTATATATATTCATACATATATTTTCTTTCATTGCCTGTCATGGTCTTCCTAGTTTCCTTTGCATGCAAAGGGAAGATGTTCAGTTGGGCAAACCTTGGTAAATGGCAAATGCTAAACGCAGAGATCTGTTTCTTAGGAATCATATTGCATCCAGCTCTCCTAGTTCTAATGAGAATATCTCAGTTTTGGGAATCCAATACAAAGACTCCAAGTCGTTTCTCTCACCTGTGTTACTCCATGGATATCAACAAACACTGGAGAACAAATGATATAAAAATACTAAATGTTTCCTTTGACTGTTTATGGGGTGACCAAAAATAGGGTCTGGGATATCTATGTGAGAAGGAAATACATTATGTGATTATTCTTTAGCTTGAGAACAAGACATTCCTTTCTTTCAACCCTGTATACTATTTTTCAAAGGTGATCACAAGGATAGTAATTATAACAAAACTATTGTGGAGCCTTATACTTAGCACTATGTATGCATTATCTCTGTGAATCCTCCCCCAAACCTTATGAAATAAGTACAGTGACAATGCATTTTTATAACTGTGAGCATGAACGCGTAAGTGACAAGCAGCTTGTCCAAAGTCACCAGTGGTGGACTTGACTTTTCCACCCAGTTGGATCACATTTCAGCAGTGCCTAATTTCAGTTATGAGTTGTCTGGTTCTTATATGATTGTTTAGATGACAGGACCTAGAAAGAGTGGAATAGGAGTGGGAGCAATGCGGAACTCTAAAAAAAATTGAACCAGGGATTTTTTCTTCCCTTTTCTTTACCCGTGCTGTGGTTTCTGTCCGTCTTCCCCTCGCCTCTCATCCTAGAGAAATGCAAGTCTTCACTGTTTTCCCAGAAGCAGCCTGAACATGTCTTTTTGATTTCATCTCTTTCCAATGTCTCTAAGGATTTTGTCACCACACATCGGTATACAAGCTCATATGCCATTGACACTTTTATCTTACCATTAATTTAATAAATCCCCACTTAATAACAGGAGAGCCTGGGTCAGGTCTAAATCACATGGGTTATCGCCACAGTGGAATTCCCAGGGCCTTCTTTATATCAGTTGAACTGATTTAAAAGTTCGTTACATGCCGATTAACTTTCTGAATCCATCGGCTAAGTCTGCATTTCTGTATGAATTCCTGGTAGATATTATCTGAATCATCCATTTAATATGAACCCAAATGATCCATGAATGTTCTATATAGGCATCAAAGAGTTTGAAGTTCTTTTGCCTTTGTGGGTCTAAGCTTTATTTTGAAGCAGTTGGTTTTCCTACCTCTTTAGTTCATTCAGTGATTTTTTTTTTTCTTTGAGACAGAGTCTCACTTTGTGACCCTCTGTAGAGTCTGTGGTGTCACAGCTCACAGCAACCTCAAACTCTTGGGTTCAAGAAATTCTCTTGCCTCAGCCTCCCTTGTAGCTAGAACTACAGGTGTCGGCCACAATGCCCGGCTATTTTTAGAGATGGGGGGTCTTTCCCTGGCTCAAGCTGGTCTCGAACTCATGAGCTTAAGCAATCCACCCACCTTGGCCTCCCAGAGTGCTAGGATTACAGGCGTGAGCCACTGCACCAGGCCTACATTCAATGATTTTTAATCTGCAGTAGAGGAAATTTTGCAATCTGTGGGTTTCTATTTATTAAGAAAAAGACGTGCATCCTACACCCCAGTTACCTGGAACAGACCAAAGCAGAGACAGCCGCTGGTCTCTGTGGAGGAGTGCTTGTCCCAGGATTCCACTTACACACCAAAATCTGTAGCTTCCCAAGTACCTTGATTAAATAGTGTAGTTTAAGCATACAACCTATGTACATCTTCTGTATAACACCTAATACAATGTAAGTGTTATATAAATCGTTGTTATAGTGTATTTAAAAATTTATATTATCTTTTATTTTTATATTCTTTTTTTCTCTAACATTTTGTTCTGAGTTTGGTTGAATTCATTGACATGGATCTGATGGATATGCAGGACTAATTGTATCAATATGAGTAGGAACCTGAAAAGTTGACTCTGTGGCACAAATCAGAATCCAGGGATTTCAGATTCAAGAGATGGACTGGTATCAGTTATCAGATTGTAGTTTTCTTTTGCAGTTTTTGGCCGGGGCTGGGTTTGAACCCGCCATCTCTGGCATATGGGGCTGGCTCCCTGATACTTTCAGCCACAGGTGCTGCCTATATTGTACTTCTTAATTAAATATGCTAAACAAAAATCACAGCTTAAAAGTGATAGCAATCAGGAAACATAAAAAAAATTTTCTCTTAGAATACATTTACGTTATCACAAATTATAATGAAATGTTAATCTGTTACTTAGAGTGAAAGCTTGTCTCAATCTGTTAAAAGCTTGAATTTTAGGAAAGTATAAGAGATTTTATTATTTGTATTATTATATTCTGACAATTTAAGATCTCCTACATGTCCATTTATTATTATAAATAGTAATAGATGATCCATGAATCTTCCATGAAAAGATCTTTTGTCTTTGTGGTTCTAAACTTTATTTTGAAAAATACTTTATTTTATGTAAGTACTTCAAGAGTTGTCAGAAACGTAATTGTTACCTACACATACCAGGAGCTACAGATTTTTTTTTATTTTTTTTAACAAGTGAACAGTTTATTAAGAATTAAACAAAGGTATAATGTGATACAGTACAAGCAAGAGACTCAAGATAGGTATAATAGTACTACTCACACAAAAACTTAAATTTTACCTCAAAAAAAATCACAAGACAAAAGAGAAAGCAATTTCCCTGTTATAAAGTAAGATATTTCATACAAAGTATTAACTCTGCCTTCCCAAAGC